>PVIR01002662.1:0-100582 GCA_004026965.1 Petromus typicus
ACCTTTGTATTTCTCTCTCCTCTCAACTATCATGCAAGAAACAAGCGGAAGCCTAGATGTAGAGATGTTGAATAGTCATTGCAGGGTCAGAGTTAGTGAGTCTGGGCTGGAGATGAGAGTTTTACCCCTCTTTCCAGGAGGCTTCCATTCAGGTGAGTAGAAGGCAAGGCATTGAGGGGAGGAGAAGCTTCATGTAGACTGCTGAGAATGAAATGTTTAAAAAGCATCTTTTCCTGTCTGTCTCC
Organism: Petromus typicus; assembly: GCA_004026965.1. Lineage (NCBI taxonomy): Eukaryota > Metazoa > Chordata > Mammalia > Rodentia > Petromuridae > Petromus > Petromus typicus. The sequence continues at coordinate 246 of PVIR01002662.1, forward strand.
CCCTTCCCCGGGCATATATGGTAGTTTAATTTTTTTCTGGGAACACACTGTACCAGCTTTGTAACTTGATTCTTTTTTTTTTTTGAGACAGGGCCTCACTTTGTGGTTCAGGCTGGCCCTGAGCTCAGCCTCAAACTCACATCACAGCAATCCTCCTGCCTCTGTCTCCCGAGTGTTGGGATTACAGGCGTGAGCCACCACGCCCGGCACTGTGGTATGTGGTGCCGGTTGCTGCTGGGTGAGTCTCCACGCCCAGTATCTGGGTCCTTGCGCTTGCAAGACAGGCGCTGGAATCACTGAGCTATATCCCGGCCCTGTAAATTGTTTCTTGTAGATGTAGCAATCCATCCTGAAGACTTTCCCATCACTTGCTAGCTGTAGAGCAGTTTCTTTTTCCCAGAGAAGCATCTAATAACAAATGAATGACCGAGCATTTCCCATACAGGCACTCCATATGTGGAGAGACAGCTGTGATAGGGAAGGGATTTGATCAAGTACAAAGGCTATGAGGAAGGTGGGAGACTTGCTTTAGGGTAGGATGAAGTCTAGATGGAAGTGACCAGAGAATATGGCAGGAAGAGCTGCTTACCTGAAGGGATCTAGATTTCTCAATTAAAAGAGATAGGAAATATTAAAGGATCTGTTTTTTAATACCCATCAGAGGTGGGTAGAAGGATGAGCTTCCATTTAGTCCTCTAAACAGGGTGCTCGGCAAGGATAAAAGACAGGAAAGTGGGCGTGTCAGTAAGGCTTGGGGCAGGTTGGAAAGGAAGAACTAAATTGACTTTAAAATTAGACCGGAAGTGAAACTTGGTAGACCGGAAGTGAAACCTAGTGTACCGGAAACAAGTCTCTGGGGGGTTAGAGTTTCTCCTCCTACTTTTGTGCTTAAAGCTTGTGGAGTTAAGAAGACCTGTTGGAGTTCGGGGAGAAGGAGAGTTGTTGGAGGATGGTCGGATTGGTATATGTGCAGCTCCAGGATGAAGCCCAGGTAGCAGTGAAGAGGGTGGCTTTGATGAGTGGCATTGGAGTTGCTGTGAGGGTTCTCTACTGTCTGAGGGAATGTAGTCATTGTTAGTATGACCTTTGTCTGTGTCATTCCATGTGAGGGGCTCCTGTGCCTCAGAGCCTGCAGAGCTTTTATTCGTGTGCAATAGTGTTGCAACTCAGACAACACAATTTGAAAATCACAGAAGCAGTTAAAGGCCGGAGCTAGGATCTGACTCTAGGTCTGACAGAGAAATCTCTTTTTTCTACATTCTTCAGCTCTCTGAAGAGGCCCAGAGGGATTCAAAGACAAGAGCCTTGACTGTCAGAAACTTCCTGGAGTAGGTGACTTATAGGCTTTACCAGGCCAAACATGAATAAGGTACAAGAAGAGCACAGAACTGAGAGTTAGGAGGCTGAGTTCAGATTCTGTCTGTCTGTGTACTTGTGGTTTAAACTACTCTCCTCTATCATCACTTCTATGCATGGGAAAGTTTGCCAAGTATTTTTGTTTGGTATGATTGACAGCTGTCCACCAATACCTTCTCCTATCCCAAGCTCCTTTGTGGTTTAGGATGCCAGTGATTGTCCAGACAGGGCCACTGTACAGGTAGCAAAGTAACATGCACCAGCCCTTTCTGGCCATGCAGGCTGACAATGCTGCTTTGAAATGTCCTCACAGGGGTGACAAGTTGAAGTCATGCTGCCTGGCAGCACTGTCCTAAAATGCTGTGTTCAGTGGAAGTTTCTGTGAATTATCCCTACTGTCAGCCTTGATGTCTCAATTGGTAAACAGAGATGATATCATCCAGCCCTAATCTCTTTGACCCCATTACCCCATCCTGAGTGAGTCAGGGTGATGTAGCACAGCACTATTTCTCCTTTCTGCAGAAAAGCCACTACATGCTAGAAATGATAACAGGAGAAAAGGAGCTTGGTAAACAGATGAAAACGTAATACATAGCTTTAATGTGCTTTAGGATCTTTTCCTTGTCTATATTCAGTTGGGCTGTAAGTTCTGTTTGGCTTTACCTCTCCAAATATTCATATCTATACTTCACCCCATCTTCTTAGTCTTCTAAGACAGACTCTGTACTGTCTCTCTGCCTCCAGAGAACCCTTTGTATGCACCCTCCACTTGATCCTGAAGCGCTCTAACTTTTTGGGGTCTCATGTTCCTTTCTGTGTGTAAGGTCACATTCAAGCCTGTCAGTGACTTACAGTCCTTCCTTCTCATTAGCTATCCATAGCACATGCAGTGATTTTCAAGAAATGATAATAATGCTAGCTACTGTCGACCTGAAGTCAACAGAAAGAACTTCTTTCCAGTGAAATAAATTCAATCAGGGACATGCAGGGATTTGCAATCTGAAGTATGTGTGCTATGACAGAGCATGTGTATGTCTGGGCAGCTTGCGACAAGGAGAAACTTTCATTTTATTTATTTAAAGGAGAAACTCTTAAAAGCAAAAAAGGGAAGTATGTGCAGGTGGTTTTGAAGCAAGAGTTCGTTGAGTTTAAAGCATATCATAGACAGTGATGTGAGTGCTGATTATTACACAGTTAGAATTAGTTTGGATTGCCTGTTACTGGAAAGATGCCCTCATAGAAGCAACATTAACTGCAAAGGTATGGTTTCTGCAGAGGTTTTTTTCTCTCTGTGTGTGATAGTTATTATTATTAGGCAAGTACATGTGGGACTCTCTCATTGTGTTTTCTTGGTTGTATTTTATTAGAGTTTGACGTAAATGACTTAATTTTGATTCAGAAAGCCTTTGGACTATGCTTCTATGTTCGCTGAGCAGGACATTTTATCTCTTAAGAACAATTTTAGTCATAGCTCTAGGGACAATGTCAGGATCATCTCTGTTACATAGATGAGGAAACTGAGGTTCAGAGTGGGCAAAGGCCTTGATAGGTCAAGATAACCATTCAGTAAATACATGTTTCACCTTTACTTTCTTTTAAGGGAGTCCTCAGGCATCTCTTAGGTTAATTAGAAAGAAGATTCTGGTCCCTGACTCTTAAAGTCTTTTTCAGAGGCAGAGAGAGCCAAGCATTGCTAGGCTGCAGTGTGGATGTGCAGGGAGTATCCATGGATCCTTGGGCAGCATCCATCTGCCTGGGCGCAGCTGGGTCATGAGAGAGCCCAGGGGCAAATGCTGGAGTGAGTCCTCAGCTGGGATCAGGCCCCCATTTGATCATCTGGAGATGATGTATCAGCTGTGAATGAGATGCCAGGGAACTTGTTATCTCTTGGAATCTGCTAAATTCTCGTCATAATTGCCACTGTGAACACTTAAAACTGTGTGAAGAATTAATGAAAGTATTGCAAAAGGAAAAAGAAAGGCTCCCATCTGCATTTCTGCCATACTCTACACTTCCATTTTAGACTGTTCACACTCTGCAAGAGGCAACATGTGTGCAGAAATGGTTGATATTGACAAACATTTTAGTTTTTCATAAAGTACAAAGAGAGTGCATTTTAGAGTTCATTTATTTGTGGCCTATTTCTATCACACAAGAGCTGTGCAACTCTGAGCGAATTCCTCAATCTGTCCGAGCTCCGTGGCCTGGGCAAGTCCCTGGAGAAGGCCACCCACTTGCTGCGTCTGGCCTTGGTTGCTTGGGCAGGCCAGGAGAATGTCAAGACAATGGCAGTATAGGGGAGGTGGGGACCAGACAGGGAGTTTGGATTTTATCTTCAAGACAGTAGAGGAGCCAAGAGTAGTTGATGAATATATTCCACCATCTTCTATATTCAGAACAGTGATAACTACCAACATGAAGGCACCCTGGGTCAAAAGTCTGCATGGCTCAGAGCAGCCCAGTCAAGTGGGCAGATTAGGCCACATGGTAGGGGGCCAGACTTCGAGGAAGTAGCCAAATTGGAGGCACAAAGAAACTGGTCCTTGACACACAGGGGTTTCCTGGGAGCTGAAGGTCATAGCCGAGTTCAGAGGTGCTCAGAGACAAGGAGAGGGGCTTGAGGGGCCCTTTCAGGGAAACTTGTGGTAAACCTAAGAGCATATTTTGCTGTTCCAAGGGTTTTAGAGAAGAGCTGGTAGCTTTGCAGGTGGGAAAACTGGGATCATGGCAGCAGGGTGACCTCCCCACAGTGATCTCACAGGTTGAGAAGAGAGCCCAGTTTCCTAGTTCCCCCGTACTCTTGTCTGCTTTAGTACAGCTGCCAGGAACAGAGGGGACAGCTGCTGTGAGGTCAGAGGGTGTGTAGCTTCTGATTTCTTCAGCATGGTACCAAAGATCAGGCCTGAGATTGGCCGAGGAGCCTTAGTCCTTTGTCCCTATGACCCCTTTAAGCCATCTTGCCTTTTTATGTATCAGAGTATTCTTTACCTGATGATGGTGGCCAATCTTGTCCTTTGTTAAGTTGTCCATGTCCACATGGTTATCTCGGGGAGACTGATGTTTTAGAGCACTGTAGACAGACACCTGCTGATCCTTGGATAAGTTGCCCCAAGGCCTGGATTGAGGACAGTGTCATTTTGTTTTAAAGGACGTTATTGTGACACCTGAAAGGTGATAAATACATCAGTAACAAAAGTTCTTATTTTGAAAAGTATGCAGTGGTCCTTCAGTATTCGCTGGAGATTAATTCCAGGATCTGCTCAGAAACCAGAGCCTGAGGGCTGAAGTCCCTTACAGAAAACGATGGCGTCTTTGCATTTATCTGCCTTCACTCATTTCTGTGTGCTTGAAACCATCTCTAGAAGATTTATTGTACCTAATACGGTGTCCACGCCATTGGGAGTTGTTAACACTTGGTAGGGAAAATCTCTACATATGTTAAGTGCAAATGCAGTTTTGAAAAATGCTTTTGATTCCCAGTTGATTGAATTCATGAGGGTGAAACTCACAGACACAGAGGGCTATTTTGTGATTTTTGGGCTTGAAAGATCAAACTGATAGCACTTAAGGAAAATGCCCTGGCATCTTCAGCTTTCAAATAACTCAAAAAATAGACACATCTGTAGAGCATTGTTTCTGTGTGGTAGATAAAGCAGATGTGAGGAAGTACAAATAGTTGGCAAATACAGATAAAGGCATTAGGACATTCACTGACCATTTTTGGAACTTTCCTCTAGTTTTGAAAACTTTGCAAAATAAAAGTTGTCAAATGTGTTGCTGGTGGCAGAGGTATCTTGAGGTGTCAGTTGCTGTGTCTCCCTTCCGTCCATCCTTTGGCTTCAGCCCTTCAACACTTGTGGTGGAGAGAATCTGTTACTGCATCCTGTGCAGCCTTGTGGGGCAGCTTTAAAATAAAGGCAGAAGATTTTGCTGGAATTCATAGAGACATCATTGCTTTTAAATTGTTTTGACCAGTTTTCCCTCAGATTTTCACTGATTTCTTCCTTTGCATATTCCTTAAGGCTTTCTTACCTCTTGAAGTCATTGAAGTGGTGCTTGTTACTATAACTATTCAAGTAGAGAAGAGAAAAAGCATCTTATTTCTCTCCATTGCTCCGGATCTGTCTCTGCAGGTAGCCAGTGTCACCTGCACTGCCTGAGCCATTTCCTATGTGGGGACACAAGCCAAATGTCCACATATGCCTCTTGGGACCTGAGTGCTACATTGCTTCATTGAGATTTTTGTCTTTTCTAAACTGTTCACTTCCCAGGAAGAGTGTGGAGGGGCTCACTTCCTCCAGAGAGCCCTGAGCTCTAAGCATTGGGCTCAGTCTAGCACAGCATCTGATTCCGAGCACCTCTTTTCCTCTCTCAGGTGACACTTGGCACCACTGTCCCGTGGCACCATCTGTGGTAGGGCTGGGAGTCGTGTGTGCGAAGGACAAGGGAGGTGTCCTGCACAGAGCCTTGCCCACTAGAGCAACTTTCTGCCTCAAGTACTTCTAGCTACAGGGCCCCGGATACTGGGGGAAGCCCCGTCACTGACATCCTGGGCCCCCATGTCCTGGCTAGCACTGCCCTCACACTAGGCCTAATGGGATGGCTGTGAGCTACCTAGGATGGGCCAAGACTGGGTCCTCTCTCCTTCCTGGGGTCTAGAATGGACCTAGCTAGCCAGGGCTGCCTGGGGCATGATGGAAAGGAGCCCAGGCCAGGCCTGGAGCGGCACAGGTTAAATGTGGCCCTGGCTTGGTCTCTGTTGGTGCACCACCCGTCCTCCTTCCTCACAGGAGACACTGTTTCCTGTAGCTGGGACTTATTAAATGTAATCTGCACTTCCGTTTGAGTAGTGCCAAGGAACCAGGTTGCTGCCCTTCAAAGCCGAAAGTTCGGCAGGATGTGAAGCTGCTGAAGGTCTGGCTTCTTGGTTGGATTCGCCTGGCAGCATCCTTTGCCTTGGGCAGCTTTCCTGCCACATCAGACAGGAGGGGTGTGGCCTGGCCTGGTCGAGGGCCCAGAGAGCAGAGGCACTGGACTGCTTCAGAAGCATTCATGGTAAGGGAAAAGAGTGGGCTGGAAGCTTCTGTGTGGAGGTAGGGAAGGATCTGGGGAGGAGTGAACAGTGACTCTTAGGAGTCATAAGCATCACTGTTAGTTGTTGGTTATTAATAATAAACATCAGTAATGCTTGGTTATTAGACGTCTGCATGGCTTTTCGAGAATATAAACATCACTGGATTAGAAATAAGCATGTGTTCACTTGGTAGAAGCATTAACTGAGTAGTGCAGTATATTTGTGAAGGCAGAGCATGTTAACTCAGTCAGGAGCCCAAAGAGAAGACAGTCCTGCCCTTGGTGCACTGTGGACTGAGCACCTTTTGGGGTGGAATCACCAACACTGAAGGCCCGTGAAGATTCTGTGATGGCCACACTCATCACCGTTTCTGTTTGCTTCTGATCTTTCATACTGAAAAAGAAGAGAAGAGTCATAATTGCTTCCATTGAAGCGGGCTCTGGATCTTCTTGCCCTCGGCTACCCACTTTGGGCTGATGTCTTCTGATGGCTGGACTTGTATCGTGATGCCCCACCTGTACTGGTGGTAGCTGGGTTAAGGGTGGTAGTAGTGGTGGTGGTTGATGGTGGGAAGGAGGGTGACAGTGAAGGTGGAGGTGGTGGCAGGGTCAATGATGAGAGTAATGATGGCAGTGGTGATTTGCATCTGGTAAGTGGTGGTGCTGTGGTTGTTGGGGTGCTGGCGGTCAGGAGGGAAACTTACGCAGTTAAAGTGTGTGTCCCATGTGCTCTCACAGGACTGTGCTGTATCAGTCTGTTACCTCCTTATAATAATCTTTGAGTGGGACACCACCACTTGCCCACTTTCCAGGTGGCACCCTTGTGGCACAAGATCACACTGTACATACAGAATTGGGATTCAGACCAGTGGGCCAGCTACAGAGCCTGGCATGTGACTCTGGTTTTGGCCCTCAGTGGAGGCTGTGTGAGTCCCAGCACTGCCTTTGGGTGGGACTTGGACCTGGCTGGGTGGATAGGAGGGAAGTTTTCTCTGTCTTGTGCGCAAGATGTATCACCCGAGAGTCCTGTTACAATTTGAAGGTTCCTGGATGCTCAGAGTGGTTTCTTTTCCTCCGTTGTTGCCTGTTAAAAGTACCTGAGTGGTGAGAACATGGCGGTGGTCCCCCAGCATTGGCGACGTGTTGGCATGGCCGGTTCCCATGCCTGGAGCCCAGTCATGTTCCTCACCCCTGTGATTGCTTGCAGTGATGAGACAGAGGCGTTAGGGACCAGCTTCAGGTTCACAATCTTCCCTGTGTGCTCATGGGGCAGCAGCACCCTGTAGCCAGAGATACCTGCAAGGTACCTCACTCTCTTTCTCCTGGTGGGTGTGTGGCCTCTGGAGACGTAACCTCTCTTGAGCTCTTTCTTCCTCTGTGAGGTAGGAAAAAAACTAGTCACGTGTCACCAAATGTCAGGGATGTGTTCTGAGAGATGTGTCAGTAGGTGAGTGTTACGAGAGCTGCAGAGTGTATTTATAAAATCTGAGCTGGCCATGGTGCCATCAGGGGACCATTGTCTCATTGGACCACTGTCTAACACAGGGGCTGTTAATATGTGACTGGGAATTTCAATGGTCTCTGGAGGAACTCTGTCTCTATGTGGTTTCCAGGGGCACCCCAGAGCCCCTCCAAGATCTATAGTTGTGTCCATGTGGTCAGGTGTGGCAGCTCTCCAGTGATGTGGCCTGGGCCACCTCTGCTGGGTCCTATGTCTGGTAGCTGTGGAGGACTTGGGGACTTCCGTCCTGGGGGCTGCAGGGCCTTCCTGGGGTGGGAAGACCGTGGTGCAGATGTGTAGAGGCTGTGAGGAGCCCCCATGGGGCTGGGGAGTGAGGCTTGTGCAAGCTCATGGGAGGCCTGTGGATCTGAAACTCAGGACAGCCCAGGTGTCCCGCTGCTTGGGTTTTCAGGACATCTAGATGCCTCTGTTTTCCTGGGTCCGTGACAGTCAGTCCTACAAGGAGACACTGTTGGTATCAGTCTCTGTGATCTAGGACCTGGCAGAATGTTGCCTGCCTTACGGAAGGTTTGCTGTTTTGTGTGCCCCCAAGTCTTTGGCTGCTGCCTCCTGATTCTCTGTGGACCCTGGGCAACCCCTCCCAACCCTCCCCCGGCTGTGTCACTGAGGCCATGGTTTGTGTCTCCACTTGGCCAGGTCTCAGTTGACCTTGGTGAGCTCGGGGCAAGGATAGGGCTTCTGTGGATCTCAGAGCTTTGGTTTGTTCATTTTAACTATCATTGCCTGATGCTTACAAGTCAGTTTGAAAATAATCATAGATTATGTGTGTACACATACAAACACATGCGTGCACATGTGTACACACACGCGTGCGCACGCACACACACACACAAAAACACACACATATTCGAGTTTCATGTGGCTGCTGGAATGTGTTTCTGCAAACTGGTGGCTTGAGGTAGAATGAGGGTTGACGCTGAGGTGAGGGTAGGGCGCCTTCGCTTGTGGGCTTCTCGCTTCAGGCTCTGCCTCCATCTTCACGTGATGTCCTCCTCCGGGATTCTGTCTCATGAGAACACCAGTCACACTGTGTTAAGGGCCACCCCCATCCAGCACACCTTGTCTTACCTGAGGACACCTGTAGGGCCTATTCTGCATCCCATTATGAAGCTCTGGGAAGGGTGTATATTCTGGGGGTCACTACTGAACCTGTACATTAATATCTACATTTTAAATAATAATAGCTTTATTGAATTATGACCCAAATACCATAACACTCACCCTTTTGAAGTGTATAACTCAGTGGCTCATGTGTTTACAATATGTTGTTCATGGTGTGGTCCAACTATCACCACGGTCTAATTCCAGAATACTCTCATCTCCTGAGAAAGAAGACCCCACACGTGTTAGCAACTGCTCCCTTCCCCTTCCTCCCACAACCACAGGTCACCTATGGCAGACACTCGTATAGGTGGAATTGTCCAATATGTCATCTTTTGTGATTGGGTTTCTTCACTTAGTGTATCATTTTGAGGATTTGACTACGTTGAAGCAGAAATCAGAATTTCATCCCTTTTTATGGTCAAATGACCTTCCATAATACAGTATATGTGAGGTATACACAACTCTTGGTGAGCCATTCACAGCTGATGGCCATTTGGGCGGCTTCCATTTTTTGACAGTTACAAATAATGCTGCTATCGACATTTGTGTACACATTCTTACATGTACATATGTTTCCAGTTCCTTCTGTGATACACTTAGGAGCTGCACCGTACCAGCACTGTGACATTTTGAGGATATTTGGGGCAGAGGCAGTGAGTGGCCCCACCAGCAGCGCACATGGGTGTTGCCTCCTGCAGTGTGGTGGTCCTGGTGGCCATAAGTCACCATTGCTGGCTGCTGCTGCTTGTCATGGCCACTTGTGTCTTCTTTTCAGAACCTGGAGGTTGGGCCGGGGCAGGCCCATGGCCCACGGAAGGCCATGGATATCAGGAATGGCTCCCTGCTTTCAGGGCCCATTATTCAGAAACCACTGGGTTTCTAGCTGGCAGTGCAAGAGAGAATTATGCTAGGCATTGGCCCTTCAAGGTCATAGCACTTTGCAGTGTGCAGGTTGTCTGGCCAGGGTACTAGGTCAGAGAATAACCCTGGCTATCGAGAGCCTTATTTACCTCGTAGACAGGAGACTGTTCAAGGTAGAGGAGGAGGTGGCTGGTGGGGCATGATGGTTACTGGCAGGAGGGTCACCCTGGGAGGACTTGGGGGCTGGTTGCTTCGAAGAGGGAGAGGTTCTCTAGGTGGACCCTAGGTTAAGGCCTTCATGCCTGGTTAGGGGGTCCTGCTCACAGCTATGACCACCCCTGAGAAGGAAGTGGAGGATGAAGAGGGGGTTTGGGAGAAGAGCCCATGGTGATGACCAGCCGTGCAGAGGAAGAGGAGGTTTGGGGCATGACTGGATTCCAAATATTCTGATAATTCACCTAGCACAGAGCATTCCTATATGCCAGGCACATGGGATACCACACGCACTGCTTGCTAGGCCGAAGAGGTAGGGACCATTATTACAAAAAACTGAGATACGGTGAGGGTGAGAAACTTACCCGAGACCACACAGTGAACCGGACAAGTCTGGAGCCTGTGTGTGGGCCGCCCCTCCACAGCTGCTGTGGATGACAGGATGACGCCCTGCTGGTCACTTAGTTCCTGTCTCTGGTAGGTGCTGTGGGCTGAATGGAGAGGCTTCATGCTTGGAACCTGTGGACATGATCTTCTCTGACAGGAGACGTGATTAAGGATTCTGAGAGGAGGTGTCTGCTCTCTGGTGACAAGGGTCCACTTGAGGGCCAGGCGGAGGGAGCTGAGACAGGAGGGCAGTGATGCAACCACAGCTGAGTGAGTCAGCAGCTGGCAGGGACTGGGGCTGGTGGCACAGAGTGTCAGAGGGAGTAGGGACCCACCGACAGCTTCCCTGGCCTGGTGATGCTGCATTTCGGCCTTGGCCTCTGGAACTGTGAGGGAATATCTGCTGTTTGGTTTAGTGGTACTGGGGATTGAACCTAAGCTACATCTCTGGTTGGGTTTTATTTTTTGAGTCAGAGTCTCCCTTCTCCCTAAGTCATTAAGTTGCCCAAGCTGGACTGGAGCTTGGAATCCTCTTGCCTCAGCCCCCTGGAATGCTGGCATGACAGATGTGCACCACAGTGCCCAGCTTCTATTGTTTTCAGCCCCAAGACACTGATACAGTGGGCAGAGCGCACCCTGGGAAGATCACATCTTCCTGACTGTGGTGGCACTGTTTTTACAGACCCTGACCCACTCTGTAGCAGGATGGGGGTGAGAAGTCTGGGCGCTGGGTGGGACCAGGCTGGCTCATTAGGTTCAAGGCCTCTGGGTCCCCTGCGCCCCATTTGTCAGCATTCTCCAGACTGAGGGCTGAGTGGATTCGCAGAGCTGTGATGCTCGGTTGGTGCCTGCACATGGTGAGGGCCTGGGCTGTCGTGGACAGCAGTTGGACGGGAGGAGAGCCTAGGAGCAGTAAGGTGGGCAGGCAGCGTCGGAACCCACCGAGGCTCACAGAATGTGGGCTGAACCTGGTAATGCAGAGGGTCGGGAGGCTGGGGCAGATGTGCGGACGCAGGACTGAATCCGCCATGCAGGGGAAGAACCAGGATGCACCGCAGACGGATGAGTGAGCCCAGGGAGACTGGGAGGGCCAGAAGTCTGGGGTGTTGGAGATCAGGAGAGTCCCTTGTGTTGAGTGAATGTGAATCCAGGTGTTAGTGAGCACCTGGAGGGGGCCTCAGGAACCAGGGTGCCGGAAAGAGGCTGGGAAAGGAGGAGGAGAAGGGCCTCCTGGGGGTCAGAGGGCGGAGCGGGGGCCCACTTGTGCCTTCATAAAGAAAAATGCCATTTCCACCATCCCCTCACATTCCATGCAGTTTATTTCCATAACCTTTCACTCAGTTATGGATGAAAGACCTCCCAGTTCTGCCTCAGTTGCTTGTTGCTGGTAGAAGGGAAAGATTTCTGCTTTTGAGCACCTGAGCTCCCACCCTGGCTCTGGGGGCTCTAAACCCATGCATTACCTTGAAGCCCAATATTCTGACCCTGGGCGTGGCTACCATCTCTCTGGCTTCATCTCTGCTTTCTTGGCTCATTCTCCCTGGCTGTGGCCTGCTTCTCTGCCTTTGTCTGGAGCTCACCACCAAGAATTCACTTTTTTCCAACAGCCTTATTTCTTTGAGCCAGGAGGAAGCATCTTCAGATCCCAATCAGTGTTTGATGTGGGCCTTTCTCCCTGGAAGGCAGGCTGTCCCTGTTTGTGACCCACTTTGGGGCAGCAGGTCTGATGTGCATCTTGCTGGTCTCGGCTTGGGTCTGCCAGGGCCAGGGACTGGTTCCTGTGATTCCTGTCAGGGCTGAGGCTAGGAGGGGGCTGCCGAGCAGAGGCACCCACACTGAAAGGCTTCACTGAAATGGCCAGTTGGCTTCCAGAAAGTGCGTCTATTTTGACCTGTCAAGCATAAATGCAAATAGTGATTCCCAGAAACTGGCCATCATCGGTGTCTAAAGCCTCTGTTCGCAGTTCTCACCCTCACTGTAGTTGGGTTAGTGACTGAGGTTGAACCTCTTGTTTTCTCTGTGTGGCCTACTTGCCTTTCTTCTGAGAATTACTTCTTTATTGTTTACACTGATTTTTCCCTTGGCATGTTGCTTCCTGTAATTTTGGCTTGTAGAACCTCATAATTTGTTACCCTGTGGTCTAATATATGAGGCAAATATTTTTCTCTCAACTCGTGGTTGGGCGTTTTGCTTTGTGATGCTTTTGCTATATGGAAATTTGAGACTTTGGCCATTTCCCCTTCTTCTTGAAGGTCTTTAAGCCTTTTTCAGTAGGAGAGTCTGGATTCCTTTATTCTCATTTAGGTTTGTAACCTTCTGGAAGCCGGATGCTGCCTGACTCTGGGCTGCCCCACTCCGCCTGCGTGGTGCCCCGCCTGCTGTGGCACTTGCTGTTCCACTCACTCATCTGTGGAGAAGCTTGGCTGTTGTCCTTGAGGAGAGAGGCATGCACTTCTACCTTTGAGTTTTCTTTCCTAAACTAGAAAGAGGGACTTCCTATGCGAGGATAATACCACTTTGGAGGGCCCTGAAACACCCTGTACCCAGTGCCATCCTTCCTTCCTATCCAGATGTCGCCCACCAAGGCCCCAGGCTAGTCCTGCCTTGTCCGTGGGTCTCCACATGGCCTTCTGTAGCCGGGCTTGGGCAGAGAGAGCCTGATGAGTCTGTTCCGAGGTCCCTGGAGCCTTTCTCGCCCTCTGACCTCTCCTGGCCTCATGTTCGTCTCCGTGGAAGCAGGTTGTCATGTACATGTCCCCTTTCCCGCCACTGCTCCATCCTTCTGAGGGAGGATTCTGGTTTCATTTGCTTTAGAGAGAGCTGTGATCACTGGCAGGAAGCCTGGTGTCCAGAGGGCACGGCTGGGGTGTGTGGGCCTGGCTGTGCATGCTCAGTCCTCTCTCCTGCCATTCTCCAGGCCCGGAAGGGAGGCAGAGCAAGCAAGAGGAACGTGACCAGGATTGCACATGGGAAAGGGTGGCCCCGTTGCATGGCGCCGTTCTGTATCGCTGTATCCTCGTAAATGTGGCCCAGATAACTCTTCTTAAGTTGTGGAAGCTTTCTTCTTTCAGGGAAGAAAAGGATCCAGAGGAAGCGAGCCAGCTGCATTGAGAGCTAGTGCTCTTGCTGCCAACAGAGCCGCCCCGGGAACAGCCCCCTCACTGAGTCCGGCTGGTGGGGAGACCGGTCTGGCTGCAATGTGGTAGAAACCAGAGATACTTGGTGCCGGTCCACATGCAGGTGCCAGGCACCAGGCACCAGGCACCTAGGGAAGGTGGCCGGTGCCAGGATTCCAGCCTGGAGATCCTGGCCCTAAATTGTATAACCTTATGAAAAGATTAGGAAAATGGGGGATTGTGGTACAAAAAAATATTATGAAATATATATGCCAAGATTTTCTCGGAAAATTTGAGGTTCCCATATCTGCACGTTTGTAGTTTCCTAAATATGGCAAAGTACCTATATTTATGTGCATATTTCTACTTTTCAGAGAAGTTTTAGCTAGTCTCCTTTGGTTCTCAGAACATCAAGATCCCATTGTACATTCTAGCCCTAGGCCCTGCTTCGTAACGAGTAATTATAGGAAATGTAAGGCTGTGGGCACTGGCCAAGGAGCGTCGGCCCCATGCCATTCCATAGGGACTGGCAGCCTCTCCACACAAGGTGTGGCCGTGAGATTCCCATGGCCAGTTATGGGGCAGTGAGGCTGGGAGTAGCCCACGTGGATCTGGGAACCGACTCCACCTTCCGGAAGGAGAGGCTTGGAGAGCCACTGATGCATTCACAGGTTGCCAGGTGGAGACAGAGGGAAGGCTTGTGTTTGCCTCTGACCTCTGATTTGCATCGCATCGGCTGAACCTGTGGGTCACCAGGATGCCCGGGGGCTGGATCCCAAAGCTTCGAACAGATGGCGTTGCATTTATTTTTGCAAATCATAGGAAAGGGAGTATACAGCAATCTGTTGGCTGTGTTGGCATTTGATTTGAATTTTTAAATCAGAATTAGGGACTGTGTTAGGTGCCATATTTTAGAAAATCCGAGATGCCCTCGATGGAGAAGTGCATCAATGCCTTTTACCACCAGAGAAAGGGGAAAATGCTGCCAGTTAAGTGATGACAGGGCATTCAGGTTGCCGAAGTGTCAGGAAGTGAAGATGTGTGTGGCCAGATCAGTGCTCCCTGGTAGCATTCATATGTTCATTGTGGGGAGAACGTTTCTTTTTTTATCCCCCCACCCCATACTGGTGGTGGAACTCAGGACCTTGCATTTACCAGGCAGTTACAGAGCCACTGGGCTACATCCCTGGGGCCCCCCCCACACTTTTTTTTGCCTTTGAGACAGGGTCTTGATGTGTAGCCCAGGCTGGCCTTAAACTCACTATGCTCTTCATGCCTCATTTCTGAGCTGCTTTGTGCCTGCCTGGCTGGCCCCGAGCTGGGCACTGTAAGCTGAGATGACTGCAGAACCCATTTGCTCCAAGAAACACGGGCAGGCCAGGTGTTCAGAAATGCTGACAGGTCACTTTAGAATAGAGGGTGGATGGATGGGCTCACTCAGCCATCAAGTATTTCTTGAACATCCACTGTGTGCCAGACTCGGGGGACCAGACAGTGGGCAAAGCTACTCACAGGGCTGAGACTGTCTGTGGCAGCAAGAGTCCATCCCCAGCAACAGTCTCAAGCATGACTATGCAGAAAAATGTGCCTTATGTACCCAAGTTTTGATTGCCAGGCCCTGCCTCCAGACACGGCTCTTCACAGGTTCTAGGCTGGGATGAGGGAAAGGCAGTCTAAGCAGCACCCCGGGGGTGGGAGCAGGTCTGCAGACCACTAGTGGAAGAATGAGAGCCTTGGCCCAAGTGATCCTGCAGATCAGTTGCTGGATGTGTAGTGAATATTTCTTTTGGTTTCTCCTTTCCCTACTGTAAACAGTACATCTCTGAGCTCCCCTGCAGCCTTGAGCTTGCGTAGATCCCTGCAGGCCTTATGGACCCTCAATGCTGCAGGTAGATTTCTAAAGGGAAGTTATGAGGTGGTTTTAATTCCTCCAACCACTGTCATGGCCCTGAGCTGGCCTGTCTCATCTGAACCTCCCTGGAGCTGTGCTGTATTGGTGGGTTCTGCAGTTCTGTAACTTCAGAGCAGTGCCTACCGTTAGCTTGTTGTGGGGACTGACTGTAAAGTGCAGAGGACAGAGCCTGTGCCTGGTAAGGCCTGGGTGGATATCAGCTGTGCCAGTGTAGGTTGGTGGAAGTAAGTGGCAGTGCTTCCTTCCAGTGTTGCTGTGGAGGGACATGCAGGACAGGAGGAGTGAAGCGCCTATATACTTTCTGCTGCCTGAGAATCAGCTGCATTGTCCCAAATCTGATTTTAATCCATCACCTACACTATTACCAGAAATGTCTTCCACCACAGCAGTCTGGGTGTGTTTCTCCACTTGCCTTTCTTGTGTGACTTCCTGCTGTTCGGGATGAGCAACAGATCTTTTTTCCACAGTGGACAAGGAAGGATCCACCCACCTGCTTGGGGCTGGCGTGTGGAGTGAGAGATTCTCTGGGGAAGACTTCCGGTGAGAGTAGAGGTTGAAGGGCCTTGCAGGATGAACAGGAGTTTCCCAAGCAGAGAAAGAATGAAGTGTTGTCAAGTGAGAGCCAGCCCACGAACAGGCATAGAGGTGTGCTTAGAGTGGTGTCATGGGTCGCTGTGACAGGACAGAAAGTAGCTGATGATGGCTCAATGATTCCCTAGCCACAGCTGCAGAGCTGCTGGGCATGGCTTCCTTGTACAGTGGAGCAGGCAGTCTGGGACATTGTCTGTTCCAGGTCTCCATGTGGCTTCCCAGGCCCACCTCTTTCTAGTGGAAATGCACCCTCCCCCTACGCATTTTTATTTCCCTTTTTTAAAGGATGGTAGACATCTGACAGATTCCCTGCCTAATTGCTCAGGGCACAGAAGGCTTCCCTTCAGTTATTTAGCTTGTGGATTGGGAACTTGGAAAGAGACCAGCCTGTCCTGTAGTAAATCCCTTCTGGGAGTGCAGACTGACTTCCTGGGCAATTTTTCTTGCAGTGGGCTTGATGGCAAAATGATGGAATTATTAAAATAACTAACGAGTCAAATGCAGGCTAAGAATTAGGAACCACTCTGCCAGACACAGCCTCTCCATGCTTAATGTGGGTCTGCTGCTTCACTCTGCTGCTGCCTGCTGCCTGCCTCCTGCCTCCATGCTGGCGCCACTTCCTGGAGCAGGTGTCTCCTAAGTGCGGTCCCGTCAGCTCAGTGGTGCGTGCACCTGCCAGCCAGCTGTGGTTTGGGGGCTGTGGACATGGGCCTGGAACTCTTGCTGTGGTTCAGCCATCAGCCTTTGGTGTGCATCTGCCCTGTCCAGGCCCTGGGCGAGGCCAGGCTGAGTTAGATATGGCATCTAGACTGTTAGAGCTGGCAGGGCCTCTAGTCAGTATTCTCAGGATTTCTCATGGGACCCGCCTGTGTTGCTATGTGAGATTTTAGTTGTGTGTAGACAGATATTGTATCTAAATGCACTAGTGTGTATGAGGGAAAATACTTGGTTAGACCCAGATTTGCTTAGAGCCAGATTTGCTTAGACTGTGCAGCTGGACGGCTGAGTTTGGGAGACTCTGTTCAGTCTGAATGTTCATTTCCCTAGGACCAACCTGAGGTTAGTGAGGGGCATGGTCAGAGAGAGTTGAGAGGGAGTGGACGTCAAAGCTCCGGCTCCTTTCTCACCCTAGATCCAGCAGTGTCCAAGCCCTGTAGAGAGGATCCTGGGTGGGGAAGACCAGGAGCTGAAGCCAGTGGGCAGCGTGGGGGTAGGTGTGAGTGTGTGTCCCAGTGTCCAGTGGAGCTGGGCTTGAGCCCTGGAGAAGCTGTGAATGGTCATCAGGCAGGTGGAAGGGGACACAGTCAGCTGGCTTTTACAGGAAAGCAGCTGTTCGCAGGTTCACAGCAGACAGAACTGCTAAGGGAGCTTGCCTTTGGAGGAGATTGCCAAGACCTCCTCCTGCAGGAGTGGAGTTCTGAAGGGTTATCATCTCAAGACCAGAGTGAAAGGCAAGGACAGGCCTACGCTGTTGTCTATCAGAGGGACTACCTATACCAGTGTCGCCCTCACTGTCATAGTACACAGAGTGGCGGGACAGCTCTGTGGAAGGTGCAGTGAAGATTGGGGTGCTGGGACCCCAACTAGAGGCTCAGTAGCACAACTTCTCTTGGAGTAGAGACACAGAGGCCTGGTAAGTTAGGACAGTTCATCTGAGTCACCACAAGATGTCACAGACAGGTTAAAAGACGCTGGCATTTCGGCTGCCCTTAGAGCAGTGTCTGTGGCTGGGCACTGTCATTCTAGGTCAACTCAGGGACTTTGGTGACAAGAGAAAGTATGTGTTCAGTCTCCGTCCCCCATTCCAGGCATCCAGATAACTCCTGAAATCCTCAGGATCTCCAGAGTAGTGAAGGTCTTTGTGTGCTGATTGCTGGCAGGGGACTGGTGGACCAGCCCCCTGAGGCCCAGCCTCCAGAGGAGGCAGGAGAGCTGGTCACCAGTGGCAGTGACAGGATTGGTTGTGTCTGGAGTGAAGCCTCTGGACAGTGCCAGAGGACAGCTTCCAGGCCTTCTGTGTAGCCAATACAGATTGAGACCGACTGGTGTGGGATCCGCTCCTTGCCACGAGCCTCACCCAGTTTGTGTTTGTGTCTGTATCCTCTGTACTACCTGAAAGGTCATGCAAAGTGGTTCCCTAGGTTCTGCGGGCTGCTCTGAGACATTAGTTGAACCTGAGGAGGTGTGGCCAGCACTGGTGGTCAAAGGGAGGACAGCCCTGTGGGACTTCAACCTGTAGGACCTGACACTGTCTCTGGGATCTTCTCCCTGCACCTGCCCTCAAGCTCTGAGCTCTTCAGCTGGGGGCTGCTGTGGGTCAGACTGAGGTGGTCACAGTGGCAGGGTCACCACAGTGGCTGTTGCCGAGGGACATGCTGGTGTGTATTTGCACAGCAGCGGCCATTGAATTCTCTCACACATGCACGTGGAGAGCTGGGTGTGGTTCTTTAATCCTCCTTCGGAGAGGCACAAACTGAGATCCAGACAGGAAATGGATTCACCTGCAGTCCCACTTGTCAACCTTCACTACTTTCCACACAGCCTCCAGGGCTTTGCAGTTCCAGCCTGCCGAGGACTTCGCATGTGTGGCATGGGCAGGCCGCGTGAACGGCTGTAGCCAGGAGGAGAGAGGATCAGGGCTCGAATGGGCTGTGACATCTGTAGGGAGTGAGAACAGAGAGGGGAAGAGGGAGGCTGACAGCAGGGCAGGTGGTCAGCAGAGGTGGGCCGGTGCCTTGGGAGCAGGGCTTCTAGATGGAGAGGAAGGCCTGGGCCACGATGCAGGTACGCGAGGGGCACTTGCCCTGAAGGGCCAGTGGGCAGCAGGCTGTGAGTAAGATTGAGGATCTTCTGTCTTGGCTCAGCCATCTGGAGGCTTCAGATCTTGAGCCTGGTTTTCGTGTGTGCAGAGCAGGGATAATGGTGGAGTTTATTTCTTGAGTGAGGTTAGGGAGGTAATGCGTGAAACAGGGACACAGAGGACACTGGTTTCATTCTTGGCTGTGGGCCCATGTGGCTGTATCATAGGTGAACTGAGGGAGGTGACGGAGGCCAGAGTACCTGGACTGTGGCCTGGAGAGAGTGAGGACAGGGACGGGTCAGGGTGTTAGATGGGGCTGAACAAGGCCCACCTGGTCGCTCTTGGTGGCTGGCAGAGAGCCACTGTGAGGCTGGGTGTGGATATCACCTGAGCACACCAAGGACTTGCTCTGGCTGTGGAACTGGGTGTCCATTTGGTGTGGGATCTGCCTCTTGCCATGCGCCTCGCCCAGCATGTGTTTGTGTCTGCATCCTCTGTCATACCTAAAATGACAGAGTGGTTGGGGCTGCTGGCTAAGTGGAACCTGGATGCTGGGGTGTGGCTCTGTCTCCTATGATCTGGAAGTTGATGGAGAGGCCTGCATTTGCTCGGGAGTTTTGTTTGTTGTAGTCTTAGGGTGATTTTCTGGGCTCAGGGGAGCCTATGAGGTGCGGGGAGGAGGGCAGACAGATGCTGACGCAGGCACTACCTGCTGGGTCCCTGCGTCAAGGTCATGGTGGGAGCGTGTGGGGGAGTGCTGTGAAGGTGGCTATTCCTGGACCCAGAAACCACTCAGTTCAGCAAACAGTGCTGTGGACCTGCTGCGTCAGGCCTAGGTCGGGCCCTGGGGATGGACACAGAGGCCACTGGGCCTCTCTTGTTGCCCTGCGAGGTTTGCTGCTCAGTGGGGATTCAGTTGCGGAGCTGTGACTGTGGGCGCGTGTCCTGGGCCCTGGTCTGGCAGCCTCTTTGCACTCTTTCCTCTGTGATGAGGCTCGGTGGGGAGATGAGGACATCTTTCTGGACGAATGACGAGCGTTTCTGAGGTAATGCACCCTGTGCCTGTACTGGGGACAGCGCTTCCCATCACCTTGTAGTGTGGGGACAAACATGAGGCCCAGAACTGAGCCTCCAGCCGCAGGTGCTTGATGCTCAGTCATGGCCTGTGTTTTTGTCATGATGTGGCCTATGTCCTTGTAGGCATTCCACCTAGGGTGTGGTGACTCTTATAAACAAACTGATGGCTTTGGGGAACATCTAGATACAAGCCATGACATATACCAAGCCTATGTCCTCCCACACCACAGAACTTGTTCATTAGTTCTAATAGTTTCCTTTTATTATAGTAGATTCCTTTGTGTTTTCAATATATAAGAAATAGAGATAGTTTTACCTTTTCTGTTTCCGTCAGGATACCTTTATTTCTTTATTCTGGCTAAAATCTCTTGTCTGTTGCTGAATAGAATTAGAGAATGAGCACCCTACTCTTGTTCCTAATCTTAGAGGAGCGTGCTGCATCCCTCAGCACCGGTAAGGTGTGAACTGTTGCTCTCAGAGGTTCCCTTGTTCATTGCTCATTGGTGAAAAGCCAGAGGATCTGTCTCATGCCCCCTTTCTAAGTCTGTTGACAGGATTGTAAGGTTTTTTTTTTTTTTTTTTTTTTATCCTTAGTTCTCCTCATATGATATAATAGCATCTGGATGTGTTTTTCCACCTTAACCAGCTTTGTGTTTGTGGGATAAATCCCACTTGGAAAGTGTGTTTGTGTGTTGCAGCATTTGGCCTCTGGTGTGTACTAAAGCTTTTCCCATCTTAATCCACAAGCAAGATCCACCTGTGGTTTCCCTTCATTGTGATGTCTTTGACTCTCGTGGTACATGTAGCACTGAGTTGGGAAGAGTTCCATTCTCTTCTGCACCTGGGAGTGCTTAATATTGATTCTTCTTTAAATCTTGGTGGAATTCACCACAGGCCATTAGGCTTGTCTTGCTTTGGGGTCTCCAGTGTTTGCTGTCTCACAGCATCCAACCCTTCGTGTGGCTTTCGGGCTGCGCCTAAGTTGGAGAGGAGTGGCCCATGGGTCAGGGCATTAAGAACCATTTAAATTAGATTTGCTACCTGGTGTTTGCCTATCCAGATGTAATCAGTGTCTTCCTGATCCTTCTGAGGACACCAGACACCAGGCTCAGGCATGGGCTGCAGACCCAGAGACTCAGAGCGGGGGGGTTGAGGGGGTGGAGAGCAGGGCTCCCCCAGGTTCCACAGTCCCTATGCACACCCCCTGCTGACCAGAGAGAGGAGGAGTTGAATGGCACCAGCACCTCTCCAGGCAGCTTATAGAGGGCTTGTTTTATGATGTGAAGTGGAAATGAAAGGATAGAAGAGGACACATAGGCGTGTGTTTCAAAATAAGTAAAAGTGACATGTAAGAAAACACCCTGGGAGGAAGTCACCCTGGAAGGAAGTCACCCAGGTGAGGGCTACACCTAGGGTGGGTCAGGGACATGAGAGTATGTCTTTTTCTTTTCCTTTTCTAGATTTCTTTCACGGAGTTTACTTGACTTTTAAAAATATTTGTATTTTTGGGGCCGGGGAGTTAGCTCAGTGGTTCCGGCGCCTGTCTCGCAAGCGCAAGGGCCTGGGTTCGATTCCCCGGTAACCACATAACAATACTGGGTGTTGAGACCCACACCCAGCAGCAACCAGTACCACATACCACAGTGCCGGGCGTGGTGGCTCACGCCTGTAATCCCAGCACTCGGGAGGCAGAGGCAGGAGGATTGTGATGTGAGTTGGAGGCTGAGCTCAGGGCCAGCCTGAACCACAAAGCGAGACCCTGTCCCCAAAAACCTAAAAAAAAAAATTTGTATTTTTTTGTGCTGGAGGGCCTTGTGCATGCAAGCTGTGTACCACTGAGCCACATCCTTAGCCCTTTTAGATTTTTGGATACAGGGTCTCACTCAGTTGCCCAGGCTAGTCTTGAAGTTGCAATTCTCCTGCCTCAGCCTTCTGAGTAGCTGGGATTACAGGAATGGACTAAACTCAGTTTGTACTTGATTTTAAAAATGGGGAAAAGATACCTTCCCAGCAGGAGCTCTTGCCCTCAACCTTCCCAAAGCCCAGAGATCAAAATGATGAGTTGTTTCCCCATAACACTTGCTCCTTTTGGACTGCTTATGGCCGGTGAGGTCATTATAGGTGCCGATTGTCAGTAGGTCCTTCATGTTGGTGTCTAAGGGGAGCTTTCCATTTGGTGCAGAAATAGCTCTTGCATCTCTACTGGTTTCTACAGGTGAGGGCTTCGAGAAGCGACCGTCTCATTCAGAAGCAGCAATTCCTGGGAAGGGTACAGAGCAGGGACACACTGAGGCCAGGCTGTGGACAGTCAGTGTTTGCTTGGGAAGCAGCAAGAGCGTTCTGTTCACTTCTGACCTTGTGGCTGCTCACTCTGCATGGCGTGCTTGGGTGCTTCAGTGGGCTCTTGTGATGACAGACAGATGGTCCCTGCCAGCCCATGTGCCCCTCCCTGTGAGGCCAGCTTGGGGCTGCTGTGTGCTGAGGGTGTGGGTCCCATGCACCTGGCTCTTCTATCCTTTAGCCTGGGGACCTGGGCAAGCCTCACTTTCTGAGTCTGTAAAGGACAGGAGAAGGGTGCCACCATGACCTTTATGCCAGATGTTATATTGAGAACAGATATCCTCCCAGAGGTGCCGTCAGTTGACTTTTCATTATCTTTATTGCAATTGCTGGTTTATGTCTTTCTTAACGTCCTGAGGACTCCAGTAGGTGAGAGAAATAGGGCTCTTCCAAGTCATCTCCAGGGCTTTTCAGCCCCTTCCTATGTAAAATACATTTCTGCTGTGGGCAGAATCTTGGAGAAGACAGAAACATAGGTTAAAGACCACTTATTTCTCCTTCTCTCCAGAGATAGTGGTGATGAAGGGCCACAAAGTGATCCTTGTGTGGGGCTCCACAGTCACCCAGCAGGAGGCGTCACCCTGTCCCAGTGTGGACCCCAGTCCACACCCCTAGAAGGAACCTGACATTGCCCATGGGCGATGAGAATTCCAAACATGGGTGTGGACAAAGCAGGGCCTTGGCATCTGCTCCTAGTGAAGGCTCTAGGTACAGCAGTCTGGTGGAGGAGCCTAGCAGGGGACCCCAATGGCTTGGAGAGTAGGTGCCCCCAGAGCCAGCACTTTGCTTGGGGGACTATGGTGAGTCTGTCATCAGACACACCCTTGATTTGTATGAAAGTGATCCCCCAACAAAAGAGAAAACAGCCCAGGTGTCTGGGTGGAGGACTTCGTCAAAGTTTGTCCTCTCCCATCCGGCCCTGTCTCTGTGGACCCAAGGTTTGGGTCCTAGACTCCTGGGCTGATATTTCCTGTCTGTTATCAGTACTTACTAGATGTGTAAGTTTCTTAGATTTTGTGTCTGAAGGTGCCACAGAGTGGCTTCAACACAAGAAGCTGTCCTGAGGTCCTATAGGCTGGAAGACCTGGGGGCCGCTGTCAGCGGGTGGGTCTGCCTGAGGTCATGCAGGAGGGCCTGTCCTGGGAGGACTGCAGGGCCTCTGTGGCTCCTGGTGCTCCAGGCCTACCTCTGGGCTCCTTGGCTCACAGAGGCAGAGCTCCAGCCTCGCCTTGGTCTTTGTATGACGTGTTCTTACCTCTATGTCCTTATCTCTTCTGAAAAAGATGCTGGTCACAATGGATTGTGACTTATTTCTCCTTAATTACATTCTACGGGCCCAGTGAGATAGCATCTCGAGTTTCTGAGTTCAGCTTCTGACAAGGTGTGTGTGGGGGGATTTAACCTGTTTTTATATCCAGGGCATTTCCGCTGTCACTGACATCCTTCTGAGCCTGTGATTTTCAATGATGTGATGATTTTAAATACTGACATCTTATCATGGAGCCGATGTGAACCCTCAAAAACAGGTAAAAGTGGGGGACTGATACCCAGTCTTCAGAAAGGCTGAGGAGGTTAGGGCTGACCTCTGCTGGAGAGAGAGAGAGAGAGAGAGAGTGTACACACGCGCACGTGCGTGTGTGTTTCTGTTGACTCAGCATGGAGGAAGTTGCAGTTTGGCTAGAGCCTTGAAGGAAGCTCTGGGGAATGCCATGAACCATTCAGGTCCACCTGCGTCTTGCTATGTCCCTGCACCGTCTGTACTAACTCTAGCAGTACTCATGATAGCCATCATCATTTTCTTCACTTCTCTGGGAGTGAGAATTGAAGCTCAGAGAGGACCAGTCACCTGGCCCAGTGCATACCACTAATGCACATTACGATGAAGACTGTCCCAGACAGGTAGGCTGCAGCCTGAGCTCCAGCTTCAGCCTCTGAGGCTCTGGAGCGTCGGGCTCTGTTGGTGCGTGGAGGGTCTGTAGCTGTCACAAACGAGCTTCTTCATTTAAAATTGTGAAGCAGATTGTCTTTTTAGTTCTGCTCAGGTACTGGGGACCCCTGCTTTCACAGGCACTCAGAGTGGGTTCCAGAAGGATGGTGGGGACTCTGGAGTTGGCCTGAGACTGACCCCCACTACCACCCCAGGGCCAGCTCCTGGGAGCTGCCACCCTAGGGCATTGGGGCAGGGCCACAGCTGTAAGCCAGAGGTGAAAAGACATTGTGGGCATCTGAGCAGCAGGGCCCTTCATGTTTGCCAGCCCAGACAGCCACTGGGTGCTGTGCCTGACCACCTGGCTCCCAGTGCACAGGGGATCAGGCCTGTGAGAATTAATGGGCCTGAGGGAACGAATGGACCTTGTCCCATTCAGAGCCTAAGTACCAAGGGAATGTGGGAAGACAGTTGGGGGCTCCCAGCCTCTGAGGTTCGGGCAGCGCTTAGGTCCCCTCTGTAGTAATCTCCTGGGAGCCTGAGAGTGGCCAGGGACAGCGAGTCCTCAACCGTGGGAGCTGGGCACACTGCCTGCCAGGTCTGAGGCCTTTCGGGACCTGCGTGTGATATGATGTAGGCAGTGCCCATGGCTTTCCTGAACCCTGGTGCAGGATACTCTGGCCTCTCCCTGGCTGTGGTTCTCCCACGGCTGTCCCCCTGTGTGGTAACCCTGCACAATGTGAAGAAGGGCTTCACGCAGCACAGGGCCTGCTGGGTAGACACCTGGAGGAGGCAGGAACATGGCTCATCTGTCGCCTCCTGTAAAATGGCCTTGCCAGCCAAATTCCATGAGCTCCTTGTTGAGATTCAATTGCAAGGCTGGTATGTGGTGAGGAGTGACATCCACAGCCACTGGCCTTGATTTCTAAGTGGTTCTAGAACATTCTGTGCCATCAAGATCTGCTACCTGGTGGGCTGCAGTCAGCTGGCCGAGTGGAGGGTTTATTTGTTGTTGAATGGTGTGTTTGTTTATTCCCTCACTTACTCATTCTGGGTGAAGCCTTCCCTGGACCTCCAGGTTCTGTAGCTTGGGATGTGGCTGCTGTTTGTCTCATACAAACTAGGGAAATCGGGCCTCCTCAGCCTGGAGTGCAATAAGCAGATGGCCTTGCTGGCCTTGCGCATGCTAACAACCCCAGCCATGCTTTTCTTCCCCCAGTCCTGCTCCCAGAGAGAGCTGTTACCACTCGGGTACAAAAGGAGAATTTATCCTCACGTAGTCTCACAGTCACTCGGGTTTGAATAGACTGAGATGAGACACCTGGGGGCTGTGCTGAGGTGCTGGACATCCTATACTCATTTTGAGGCTCCTTCATTATTTCCCCAACACACTAGTTGAGGTCCCGAGTGTCCATTTGAAACTGGAAGAACTCCCATGAGAGCCGGCCATTCTACTGAATTTGGGGGCCACCTTAAGAGGCTGGGGCCCAAGTCCAAGCTGGCTGTGGTTCTAGAACATTGCTTTTCTATGCATGAAGTGGGTGGCATGCAGCTGCTGGGGCCATGATAGCCAATGCCATGACACACAGCAGCCGGGTAATTTCAGTCTGCTCTGAGCTATGTGGGTGATGGCTTTGTTTTTAGCCGGGGCCCGGGAGGTGACCAGCCTTTGTGTATCCTGTGGCAGCAGGAGGTGTTTCCTTGAGGTCCAAGGCACAGGGTCTGCAGGGTCGCTATCTCTCCTGTGGGCTGCAGATATCTTCTTGTGTCCTCCTGCAGTCATCCCTCTGCATGTCTGTGACCTTGTCTTCGCTTACAAGGATACCAGTCAGCCTGGATGAAGGCTGGCGCTCTGGTGTCTTCATTTTCTCTGTGCAGGTTCAATTTCCAAACTGCCACATTGAGGTCTTGAGCCTGGAACTCAGCACATGAACTCAGCAGGGATGAAATGCAGCTCCTGACACTGCAGCTTGATGGTGGGAGGGGAGTGGCCCCAAGAAGATGAAGAACCCTTTCTGCAGCCACCCGGCCTGTCAGACATGTATACATCTGTCCCCAGCATGCTAGTCTCGCAGGGCGAGCTCACATGCTGTCTTACGCGTGTCTTCCCCGCTGGAAGGCACTTCTGTGGCCTGTTTCCCCAGGACCATTTTCTGTTGGGCGCTGTGGTTATCTGTAGACATCAGTCTGCCCCGCTCGACTTGAGCTCTGGGGGCACAGAGGGACATGTTGCATGTGACAGTTTTCCTTGTCATGGGCCTGGTGTTGTGTGCAATAGACGTGAAGGGGGCTGTGCCCCATGGGGGGACAGGCGTGTGATCCCACCAGATACATTGATTCTTGGGGTAGCATGGAGCCAGGGTTGGGCAGAGAAGGGCAGCAAACCCTGGCTGGCACAAAGCATCCATCTCACAGGGGAGACAGATAATACCAACATGGCATGATTTCACAGAGCTGTGAATAAGGAGCACTCAAGGTGCTGGGCATGCAGGGGAGACCCCTGTCCCACCTGGGTTGGGAAGCAGTGTCCAACACTCCAGGGAGGCCATGTCCAAGCGGAAGTTTGAAGATGTAGTGAGTAGTGGGTAGTGGAATGAGAAGGAAGGGGCTTGGGAAAGAGTATTAGTCAGGCTTGGTGAGTCACAGCTGCAGTAACAAAGAAGCTGAAAGGTAGGTTGTACTTCATGTGGACCCGGGTACAGGCTGTTTGCTGAGCCTCACCTCTAGCAGGTGGGACAAGGGTCCTGCCCTCCCCATCTTGCTCCTCTCCCATCTCTGGAGCAGCCTTTTGTGTTCTCTGCATTCTTTCACAAGGTGAGCAAGTCCCAGTGCCACCTCCTCCCAGCTCTGTGGCCCTAGGCAGCTTACTCAACTGCTCTGGCCTCTCTTTTAAGGGTCTGATGAGTAGAGAACCTCTTCAGTTGTGCCCAAGGAAAACAGGACAGTG
This sequence comes from Petromus typicus, assembly GCA_004026965.1. Taxonomy (NCBI): domain Eukaryota; kingdom Metazoa; phylum Chordata; class Mammalia; order Rodentia; family Petromuridae; genus Petromus; species Petromus typicus. The sequence goes on from PVIR01002662.1 coordinate 27,472, forward strand.
CTGGAAGGGTTGGCACATAGCAAACGCTCCTCAGCCATCCCCTGCCCATATGACAGATTTTTCTGGGTGCTTCTTACACATTGGACACAGTGTTAGGTGCAGACATACAGTGCGTATCCGAATGGACCTCGGTCTCTTGTACTTGGAGCTTAGACCCTAAGGTAGAAGAAAGAGACAGGAAGTAAGTGAGCATGCGATCTGTCATGGAAAGCGACAAAAGAGTGGTGAGGAGGAGGAGAAGCACTGCACAGGGTGGAAGCTGGAGGTCTGGTCCAGTCCTTGCTGTCCACTTCCAGCTGCAGACGCCAGTTGGGTTCATAGTTCCTTCTAGATAGCTGTGTGACATGGTGCCACTCAGCGTGTGTGGGCCTCAGTTTCCTCATCTGTAACCTTTATCAATCGGTGACCTCATCCATGTAGTAGTGGAAAATCACTCACTCTATGAGGTCTGAAGCCTTGGTTCTCCATTGTGGTCCTCAGACTCCACTCTGGAATCGCGGGAGACATGGTGGGAGATGCCTCGGCCTTTCACACCCTGGAGGGAGACCTGGGACCAGCCTTTTGGATGAAGAACACAGGCAACCCAGTGACTCAGCTCACTGAGGTTTGCAGAGCATGGTCCACATTTGTGTCGATGGGGTCCATCTCACCTGGGGGACACCAGTGATGCTGATGCAGCCCTCAGAGAACCACCAGGTTTTATCCTGGGCGGAGGCATGTCCTCCAGAGGGGCCAGCGTCAGGCTCGGGGTCCAAAGCCAGGAGGGTGCCAGCTTCTCCCCCTCCACTAACTTGGTTCCTTCTCCCCCAGGATCACAAGTGATGGTGGTTTACACAGAGGACAGGCTGAGCTCTGCACGAGTGGTTAGCACAGCGGAGCTGCTTGCAGCGCCTGCTGGAGGGCGGGTGTGAACCTCAGGACCTCAACGCTGAAGCCAAAAGGAAGCATGTCTAAAAAAGGCCGGAGCAAGGGCGAGAAGCCCGAGATGGAGACAGACCCAGTGCAGATGGCTAACGAGGAGCTGCGGGCCAAGCTGACCAGCATCCAGATCGAGTTCCAGCAGGAGAAGAGCAAGGTGGGCAGCATGGGCCCAGTGTCCATGAGGGGTTGGCTGTGAATGGGGAGGCTGATGGTGTCCCAGCACATGTGGAGGGCACATTCCTGCCTGGGGCATGGTGGATACTTCCCCTAGTGCAGAGACTGTAGCCCTGCCACACATGGCTGAGACTCGGGTCAGGTGCGTAAGTGTGTCATTTTTCCCTCTGCATTGGGCCGTAGACAGGACAGGGCACTGTGGGAAGAGCCTGGGACAGGCCTGCTTGGTCCTATGGGCTAGGCAGAAACTCTGGAGCTGACAGGGTAGTGCTGCCCTGTGATGACCTGTTGTAGGAGTATGATGAAAGCACAGCCATCCCAGGGGAAGAGGCTTGGACCTCACCCTAAAGACCTGGAGTGTGCTGCAGTTTAGCCCCTGACTGGCTCCACCCTCTCGGGCAGGTGATGTGAACCTCTGGACCTGTGTCCTGAGCTTGTCTTTGGTCTAGTCACAGCTGCCCTGCTCGAGGTTGATAAAGGCCGGATGCAGCATGCACAGTGGAAAGCCGTGTTGCACTTGGTGTCTTTGGCTGCCACTGTCCTCTTTGCTGGTGTTTCTCTGTCTCATGTGGTTCGAGGGTAGCACTGGCATGGGTCCTATGACCATACACATGGGTGGGCTTTGGTCTGTGCTTGGGGGATGTGAGCAGCAGAGCCTTTCTCAGTTGGGGAGGTGACACTGGGTCTCTGAAGGGGCCCTTAGTGCCTGACATGGCACTGGAGCCTGGAAGGAGCAGCAGGTAAACTGTCTGGTTGAGTGCTGGGCTCAGCCTCAGCTGAGTGTCCTAGTGGGGTCCAGGTTTTGGGAGGACAAGGGCTGGGCTTGGCCCTGGCTCTGACCCCAGATCAGGATTCCTGCAGGAAGAGTAGAGTTGCATCTGACTGCGACTGCAATAGGATACAGCTTCTGGAGCTCAGGGCAGGGCACATCTGCCACCTGGGCACCGTGACTCCATCCCAGACAGCTGCCTCTTCTAGCTGAGGCTGCTGCTGATGCTGCTGCCCACATGCCACTGGTCAGGAGGGCTGTGCCTGCCAACTACTTCAGGGCTGAGGCTGAGTGCCCACAGGTCTGACCCAGGAGTAGCAACAGCAACGGTTATAGGGGAAGCTGCATACTGAGTTGTGCCCAGCTCCATGACACCCCACCATCTAACCTTGAAGCCAGGAATGCCCATGGCTCAGTTTCCCCATCTGTTAAATGTGTTCCCCCTGGTTGTATGAGGAATGAGTGAGAGTCATCCCCAGGCCTGGAAGTTGCCTGTCCTCTGTGCTCACTTGTGGTCAGAGTGCTGATGTTGCTGGTTCTGCTGTGCAGACTCTGTAGTGACCTATGAGGTCCTGTTGCTGCATAGGGAAAAGCTAAAGGTTCAAGATGAGGTGACAGCCCAGGGGAGGGAGCCACAGACCCGAGTCTTAAGGCAAGACTCCACTTCCTAGTCTGCTTTTGTGAGGATACACATTGAATGTGGACCCTCCCTAATGACCTCCTTTTGCCTCGATTACCTCTTTAAGGGCCTCTTTTCCAAATAGTCTGGGTCTTAGGGTTCAGTATGTGAGTTTTGGGAGGAGATGCACTTCAGCCCACCCAGCAGTCAGCACAGTGGTAGGCGGTACTGCTAGGTAGACACTGGGTCTGTGGGAGGCCCCGTCCTCAGGCCACCTGCCTGCCTCTGGGACGCACGGTTATTTCCATGTGCACATGTGCTGGTTCTCCATCTTGTCCACCCATCCGCCCTGTGCTGCTCTGCAGGGCTTTACCCATCAGGCCACGGGGAGAATTTCTGTTCTCAGAGCATACAGCAGTGTGCCTGCTGTCTGGCAGGAAAAATATAAACGTAAACTTTACAGTTGCATTAAATGTTATCTTTATTTTGATCTCATACCATCAATGTCACATATACAGTGCTGTTATTTTAGCAGAAGATTCCTGTTACACGCTGTAGTGTGAGGGAATGTGGTAAGTACATTCATTCATTCATTGGCCCTTTCATGTGGTGAGCCCCCTGCTCGCACACACACTGCAGGCCTGGGCTGTGACTCATATTTGGATGTGACTCAGGACCAGTCTGTGCCCGCAGGCAGGTGATTGAGAGACCCACAGGGAGCAGAGTCTGACAGCGCTTGGCACACTGCATGGGCTCGTGGATAACCTTTAGGGAATGAAGGGCCTGAGTCTGCCCAGTGGAGCAAACCCTAAGGGTGTGCTGGTGGAGGAGAAGGGAGTGGTGTCTGCACTCCTTGTGTGCCCAGCAGCACTCACCCCTGGGCATCCTGAGCCTCAGTCAGGTGGCAGAGCCCCTGCCTGGAGAAGCTGTGGTCAGGGGCGGGGTGGGTGGGGCTGGTGGGCAGCCACATAAGTTCCAACCACCACGCACTCATTAAGTAGAGTCGATGCTTCCTGCTATAACCTGCCACACAGTCAGCACTGATCTGGAGCTGAAGAAGGCTGTGGACCTTGCCCTGTCCTCAGAGGCTGCCACCTTCAGTGCATGGGGCAGAGGAGTTGGCATTTGGCCATGTGAGTAGAGCTCCAGGGGCAGTGCAGACCCATCTGGGATTGAGGGAGCGCCCGGGAGTCTGGAGGGAGGGCACAGGAAGAGGGGGCGGGCGCCTCCTGCCTGCCCTCTGCTCCTGTGCTCTTGAGGCCCTTCTTCCTCACAGCTGTGCCTGTGCTTCTCCTGGCACATGTGGGAAATGAATGCCTCATTTAGTCAGTCGTGAAAGTGCCAGCAGAACCTGAAGCGAGAGGGCGTGGGTGCCCTTGGGAGGTGCTGCCCGATGGGGGTGGCTGAGCACACTGGGCACAAGGTCAGGGCATCCAGGACTGAGTGGCCAGGAGGGCTGGGCTTGTGTTCTGAGTACTGTGGGGCTGTCAGGGTTTTTGTTACTTTATATTTTTGTGTTTATTCGGTCATAATTTAATTAGTATAGGGACCTTGTTTATCCTGTGGCTCAGGTTGTTTGTCCACTGGCACCCGTGCCCCTGTGGCACTTGTCACTGTGGAAGTTTAGTTGTTTGTTTTACCTGCAATTTTGCTTTGTTTTGCTTTGCTTTTCCGTATCTTCTGGCGTTCATCTTATGTATACCCTGTAGGGACCAGTGCTTCTCAGATGCTTGCCTGTCCACTGCCTCCCACCCCTTTCTATGACGAGCCTGAGAGTGCTTACACCTGGCGCGCATGCTCCCTGCTTGCACACGGGGACAGACCCCTGTGTGTCACACAGAGCTCTCCTCTCCGGTGCAGGATCCCTTCCTCCGCGGGAACTCGAATGATTTTACCGCAGACCTTCTGCTGACCAGCTGAGACCCACTCCCTGTGCTTCATTCAGTCTAGTGTAAATGCTAACTTCACCCAGGAAGTACCTTCACAGCAGCATGGGGCTTGGTAACTGTCCAAATGATTGGTGGCACAGCCCAGCTGGGTTGCCATAGAGTGAACCATCACAGAGGTGAAGTGATGTGCCCAAGGAACGCAGCTCAGCAGTGCAGCTCTGGAGTCCAAGGAGCCCTGGTCCTTCTGACCTATGTTACAGGCAGCACTAATGGGGTGGGGGGTGTTAGGACCAGCTGGCCTCCTAGAAAGGAGGGGCAGAAGCCTTCTGTCCCTGACTTGGGAAATTCGGTAAATACTTAAAGGTCTTGGCTTCCTGGCACTAAATCCACTAGGAAAAGACTCGATTCAGCTGTGGGCGAAGTGGGCCAGGGCTGGCTGGCTGTCTTTTCCACTTTTGTGACTGTGTTTAACATAGGAGATGTTGACCTGTCTCTGTGCTTGCTTGGGTGTCTTTGCTTCTTTTCCTGCTGTTCCAGAAGGATTTATTGATACTCAGATGTCATTTAACTCACTTAAGTTCCATAGTCAGCAGTGAGCCCTGTGTTCTGGGGTTGGAGCCATTTTCTACCGAAGCTGGTTGTCCATGGGGGGCGCTGGCTGCAGTTCTGTGGACTCTGCTTTGCAACAGACAGAAGAGGAATGAAAGGGCCCTTTGGGATTTGGGTGCTGTGTGGCATTTGAAATCAAAACTCCAGCAAGGCATTCTGGAATGTTTTAAGAAGGCACACGGCACATTGTACCAATAACCTTTTAAATTATCTGCTAATAGATACATATACAAGATTGGTGCCTGCATATCACAGTTGCTGAAGCCAGGGCCTGGGGGGGGGTTGTGGCCCTTCCTTCTCTTCTTCCACCTGCCCTGTTGTCTCCCAGGTCGCGGCCCCCTGCATGGGGAGCTGGAACACTGTGAACTTGTCCAGTGTTGGTGAGAGATCACCTCTGCGGTGTTCCATGGTTGGGGCACATCCTTTCTTGTTCCTCTTGGAAACAAGGGCGTCCAGGCTGGACTCATCAACATTCTCAGGGGTTTGCCACCTTCAGGGAAGATCTCCAGACAGCACTGAAGGAGAAGGGTCTCCTAGGCGAGGGTTTGTAGAAGTGCGGGGCTGTCAGGCAGACTGACTAGGGAGCAAGAGTGTAGGGACCCTGGGTCTCAGGCCTGGAGAAGTGGGGTGCCTGGCGCCCTTCCAGCCCACACCTGACCCTGACCACCTTGCACTCCTGCTGCAGGTGGGCAAGCTGCGCGAGCGGTTGCAGGAGGCCAAGCTGGAGCGGGAGCAGGAACAGCGGCGACACACAGCTTACATCTCGGAGCTCAAGGCCAAGCTGCATGAGGAGAAGACCAAGGAGCTGCAGGCGCTGCGTGAGGCTCTCATCCGGCAGCACGAGCAGGAGGCGGCGCGCACAGCCAAGATCAAGGAGGGTGAGCTGCAGCGGCTGCAAGCCACACTGAATGTGCTGCGTGATGGTGCAGCTGACAAGGTCAAGACGGCACTGCTGGCCGAGGCGCGTGAGGAGGCGCGCAGGACCTTCGATGGCGAGCGCCTGCGCCTGCAGCAGGACATCCTGGAGCTCAAAGCTGCACGCAAGCAGGCCGAGGAGGCACTCAGCAACTGCATGCAGGCTGACAAGGCCAAGGCAGCCGACCTGCGCGCTGCCTACCAGGCGCACCAGGACGAGGTGCACCGCATCAAGCGCGAGTGCGAGCGCGACATCCGCAGGCTGGTATGTGCCCCCTGCCCCAGCCCGCGCCACATTTCCTGGTGCTCCCTTCTCTTTCTGCCCACATGCTGTGTGCACATTCAGTTTATGTGAGGTTTTGAGGTCCCATGGGGATCCAGGTACTGCTCCAGGCTCTGGGGTTCCAGCAAAGTCTCCCCAGGGCAGTAAGAGGTGTGGCTGTGGCTGCAGGTCCGCCCCTCATTTGCTCTGTGGCCATCAGGTGGCTCGGATCCATTTCTTGCCTGTAAGTGTACTTAGACAGGACCATACTATGGAATCAGAGCACTAGGTGCGGTTTCATGGATTTATATATGCGGCTCTCCAGGTAAGAGCAGTAAGTAGGTCTCCAGGGTGGTCCTGCCTTGCTGTTGTGACCCCAGGGGGGACATCATTGCAGAGTTTCAAATATGCCGGGTTGCTGGGGAGCTGTGAGATCTGGGTGCAGCAAAACTCCCCAGGCAGGGGTGAGCCATTCTTGAGATGACAGTCACAGCCCAGTAGGGAGGAGGGAGTCCCAGTAGGGAGGAGGATGGGGCTCCCTAGGTATGAGCCTCTCCACTATTTCTCTGGGTCACATGAAAGAGTTTGCTCTGCTGAACATTCTCTGAGTTCTGGGGTGATGTGAGAGACCAGGAAGGCAGAGTGATGTCCCTTACAGTCCCGGTGGACACAGGAAGTAGCTCTCCATAGAGGAAGGAGGCTGAGCAGAAAGATACAGGGAGCTTCTCAGGCTAGAAGAAATGACAGCAATGTTTACCAGAAATTTACCTAGTTATTTGTACTGGGGTTTAAACCCAGGACCCCATGTGACTAGGCAAGTGCCTGGCTACACTCTTAGCCCTTTGTATTTTATTTTGAGAGAGGGTCCTCCTAAGTTGCCCAGGATGGTCTTGAATTTCCAGTATTCATGCTTGAGCCTCCCAAGTACCTGGAATGACTGGGATGACCATGCTCAGCTGAGAAGAGATCTATGTTGGTGATAAGAACAGAGCCAGGTGGAGCATAATGTGGACGGGAAAACACCTTACAGAAACACTAACCAGAAGGAAAGCTGGCCTGGCTATATTAATGTCAAAGACTTCAGAGGAAAAAGCAATCCTAACAATAAATAAGAAAAGTTACTAATAGTAGAGCATCAGTAGGAGTGTATCTGCTAACAAAAATTTAAAATATATAAAAGAAAAATTGTCAAGATGAAAAGGATCATAAACAAATCTAAAATTACAGTTGAAGGTAAATAGTCTATCAGCAAGTGATGGAACATGGAGATAAAAAACACTAAGGCTATGAAAGAGTTAAACATGATTAACCAAGTTAGACTAAACTTTATTCCAGTGCCAGTGGAGGATGCTGTTCTTTTCAAGGGGACAGGCACACTTTTTATCACATAGACTACATTTCAAATCTGAGTTGTCATTAAATCAGTCCATACAGCAAAATATATTTTAGACAAAGGAAGAAATACTGGAAATTAAATATCTGAGCTTCCCTCTCAAGAATAGCCAGTTAAACTCCCAGAAGGTAGAACGAAGGAATCATAAAGTGCAGGAGTCATTGAAATAAAGTCAGTGCAGAAAATCAGCGAACTTAAAAGTTAATTAAAATTGGTAAGTTGATATAGCTCTAGCAACACTGACAAAAAGAAAAAGCAACTAATTCAGCAAAAAAATGTAAAAGAAGAAATACTGTAGCTCGCACACATGTGGAGAACATTGAGAGCAGCACATGCCGCTAAGTCTCAAGTGAAACTGAGATGAGATGGACATACTCTGTGAACAAGCACAACTTAACCAACACTGACACAGGAAGAAAGAGAAAATCTGAGTAGTCCCATGGCTGTTAAAGAAATTAAATTTGTAATGAATACTTTTCCACATAAAAGCTCAGATACAGCTAGCTTCACAGGTAAATTCTTTCAGGTATTTAAGGAATAAAATTAATTCAATCCAATCACTGGGAATGTATTTGAGCTTATTTATTTACAACTCCAATTCCAAAACCAATGATATTGTTAAAAAAGAAAATTTTGTAGTTCTCACTTGTGAACATAGAAGAATGGTAATAAGGTATTAATAAATCAGATCCAGCAATATATAGAAAAGCAAGTCCTAATCAAGTTGAGTTCATTCTAGAAATGCAAAGATTGATTTAATATTCTAAAATCAATAATATAATTCAATATAGTAGTGTGGTAAAAGAAGAAAAACCAATATTATTTTAACTGACACAGAAAAGCATTTGATATAATTCAGCTTCACGATATAAACTCCCAGCAAGTCAGAAATGGAGTAGAATTCCCTCATCTACTGCACTGTTTTGTCAGAAAGCTAACATGTACATAAAGAGGGAGTATTTAACATTTCACACTCGAGTTTAGGGCCAAAGTAGAAAGGCCAGTATAACTCCTTCTGCTCAATATTTCACTGTCTAGGACATCAAATACAAAAGACAAAAGAAATGAGTTTTAAAGATTTCAAGAAAAGTACACCTAATTATTTGCAGATGCTCAAGGCTTAGTGCATCCCTGCTGCAATGACAGAGTGCTGTAGAGCATGTAATTTGTAAATAACTGTGAAGTTTATTTTTCACAATTCTAACGGCTGAGAACTCCAAGACTGTGCACCAGCAGGTTGTATCTGGCGAAGACCTGGTCTTGGTCCCACAAAGATCTCTTTGAACACTGTGTCTGTACATGGCAGGAGGGAAGGAAGGGCAAGCGTAAAGGTAGCCCCTCACACCTCTTCTATAATGTTACTCATCTGATTACTTTGGAGGGGCCTCATGTCTTAGTGACATCGCTTTGGCACTTATATCGCAGCATATGAGTTTTGGTGGGACACAATCAGACTGTGGAAGGGCAATACAAACTATTACAGTTTAAAAGTGAATTTATCAAAATGTCTAGATACAAAGTAAATACATAAAAATAAATATTGTTTCTATAGCAGAGCAATGTAAGATGAAAATTTTAAAAATAGCATTTAAAAGTAAAGCACCAGAAAAATTAAATACATAGGAATAAATCCAATGAGAGATAAGTATAAGATTGCTACCCTGATACTAAAAAAATTGCTGAAAAAGATTAAAGGAGACCTAAGTAAATGGAAAGAGATACCGTGTTCATTGATCGGAACACAGTAGAGGTAACAGTTTTTCCACCGTAGATCTATAGATTTTTGATGGTTAATCCCAGTGGTTAACTTGATTGCATTAAGAGATAGTGGTGGGGCCTAATGATGCCTCTCAAGGTCTTAAAAGATAAGAACAATCTAAATCTGAAACTAAGAGGAAAAAAATTACGAACATGAGAGCAGAAATCAATGAAGTTGAGACTGAGAAAACAACACAAAGGATCAATAAATCAAAGAATTGGCTCTTTGAAAGGATAGGAAAGGTACTAAGGGATGGGGGAGATGGGAGAGAGGAGAAGAAGGAGAGGCAAGGAGGATCAGATGTGATTTGTATAGGTACCACTGCCCCGTGATAAATGTATGTAGTATGTGTTGCAGAAATATGCTAATTAAAATTTTGAGAATAAAAAAGGAATTTAAGTGACTTGGAATCTCGGTCTGGAAGAAGAAAAAATTGGAGACCTTCTGCAACCTATAACCATGCTTGCTTCAGTGCTGCAGCACTGAGGACAGTGAGGATGCAGTACAGATGGGTCAAGGGAACGTGAGAGTCCATCGGGACACATCTGTGCATGCAGATCCAAGCATGTGATCCAGGAAAAATATGGCCCTGCAAGTCAGCAGAGAAGGGGTGATCTCCCAATAAACATTGTGGCAGGAGTTGGGTATCTGTGACAAAGAAAGAAAAGAACATGAGAAAGTGGATCCCTTTATCATACCATCCTCAAAGTTAATTCAGAGTAGGCCATGGACCTACATGAAGTAAAACAATGAAGCTACTAGAGGAAAGCAGAAGGCCTTTTTGTGGTGTTGGCAGGTAGATGTATCTCAAGCAGAGTATGAATACACTGTCATGTAAGTACACTGTTCATAATCATATACTAGTCATTATTCAGAAAAGGTTGTATGTTGGACTGTGAAGAATTTCTGCCCATCAAAGGACACCAGTGAAAGACAAGGCAAACTATAGACTGGGAGAATATATTTTCAGGACATATGTCCTAAAAAATTGTGCTCAGTTTATAACAACCATAAAATAAGAAATTAACCCAGTTGAAAAATGGGTAAAAGCTTGAAAGGCACCTCAAAAAGAGAATACTTAAATGCTAGAAAACTTACAGAAAATTCCCCAACCTCACTGGTTATCAGGGAAATACAAATTAAAATTATAAGGTTATCATCTTATATGCAGTATAATAACTATATTCTTTACAGTACCAAATATTCAGTGGAATGGGGAGCAGCATGAAACTCCCCTATACAGTGTATGCTACCAGGATTGTTAAATGGTTAAACTTTCCGCTTTGGAAAATGGTTTGGTGGTTTCTTAAAACATTAAATATGAAATTTCCCACTGATTCAGCAATTCTACTCGGTCTCTACCAAAACGAAATGAAAACATAAGTCTGTATAAAGACTTGTATGCAAATGCTTACAGCAGCATCATTCATTATAGTCAAAAAGTAGAAAGAACCCAAGAGTCTGTCACTTGGTGAATCAATAAAATGGGATATATCCATATAATGGAATGCTATTCAGCAGGAAAGATGAATGAAATATTGATAATACTGCAGTACAGAGACTGCAGGACAGTATGCTAAGTAATAGACACAAGATTGCGTATTGCAATGAGCTATTTATATGAAATGTCCAGATCTTTAATTTTGTGGCATCAGAAACTAGATTAGTGGCTGATGAGGTCTTGAATGGACATTAGCTGGAAATGGACATCAGGGCTCTTATTGGGGTGAGGAAAATGTTCTAAAACAGATTATAATTATGGTTACACAATTTAGCAAACTTATAAAAATGAATAGATTTTATGGTATGTGCTATGTGAAAATGTTTAAAATGACATACACATTGGCAATCTCAGAAACGTAAATAGCACTGATCAAAATGTAGCTGTGGATCTATGTCTATGTTGACCTATAATAAGTGAAGAGACACACAGGTGGCCAGTAGTCACCAGAAACGGTGACAGGGTGGAACAGCCAGAGCTCTCTCCCAATATTCCAGATGTGAAAGTGCTCTGAAATGGAAGAATTGGTCAGCTCAGAATTCTACTTACAGCCAGAAGGCTCTTTGAAAAGTATTTGTGGGACAAAGGTGTTTTTTGGTAAGCAGAAGGTAATCTAATTTGTTAGCAGAGCCCATAGGTCACTGGAAATCCCAAAGGAAGTTCTTGAGCTGAAGAGAGCAACCGCAACAGCAAGGGAATTCAGAGCATCAGATTTGGACAAATGAGTAATATATGAGGCTGTTGGTTTCTTTAAAATGCAAGTGACTATTTAAAGCAAAATAAATAATGACAGAGGGCCATAAGGTTTATGACACACAGAAGCAAGATTTCTAAGACCGCAGTGCATGGCAGGGCGAGGTGTTGGTGGTAAAGGGAATTGCAGCGCCCCTTGGTGCACGAATATTTTTGTTTGCAAACAGTTTGGTTCTCAGAAGATTTGACAAAATTTTATTTCAATTTGCAAACTCTGTAGTGGGTGATGATAAATACAACCGTGGCCATCTTTGTTACACAAACACACATGTATTCATCTTACCCAAAACTGTGGAATAAATTAGGTTTATGAACTGAGGCGGCAATACATTCTCTTCAAGAGTCCTTACATCTGACTTTAATTCAAGAAGACTTTAAAAAAAAGAGGTTAATTAAGGAAATAAAATAAAATACTAACATATATTTATTTATACTAAAAACAGGCAAGAAGAGGGATAAAGAAAAGAAAAAAAATAAGAGACAGCAAAATGGTAGAATCAGACAAATCCTGCCAGTAGTCACTTTACAGGTAAAAGGACTAACCTCACTGAAATGTGGGAGCTGTCAGACGGGACACCAGGGACAAAATAGCACTCGACCCTGCTGTGGAAGGTGTGCGATACAGACAGTAGGCTCAGTAGCAGAGCACCGTGGTGCATGTAGTCTGTGGGGTACTGCTCAGAGGGGGAGGGTAGGAATTCCCGGTACAGGGACATGGATGAAATTTGTGACATAGGTCAGAAAAATAAAAACCAAAGGTCAGTGTAGAAGCTCCCTGCTGTACACATCTTACTGTTGTTCGCATGTGCCATCCATGTGCTGCGTTCACATGTGCTGACCATGTGCAGTGTTCACATGGAGCATGAGAAGGCACAACTAGTCTGTGGTGCTGGACATGGGAACATGGATCACCCCAGCAGGGGTGCCAAGGAGGGGCGTTCACTCGGGGTTGCTAGTGCTGCTGCGTAGAGAGGTTCTGGGCTCCGGGTGTCAGGAATGTTCTCTATTTCATGGTGGGGGAAGATGCATCATGCACGTGCACATGTGTGCTCAGTTCCTGACCACATGAGTGGAATATCCGAGCCCAGGCCTCACCTCATGTTTCCGGTGACTGGGATCAATTCACATCTGTCACAGCAGAACTGAACAGCAACAGGTCTTCTTTCTGACCTTCATGACGTCTGATCGCCCGAGTACCCTGTGTAGGAGGGCTGCCGGTACATACAGAGTCCTCTGTGCTCACGGCTAAGCTTTACATACTCCTGTAGGTATGCCTCAGTTTAAAAAATAAATAAGTAAATAAAGAACCAACATTAGGATTTTTTGTGAGCACCAGTGTGTAGCACTTGCATTGACTCTGAGGCAGCCAAAGAATAAGACAAGCGCTTAGCAGAGGGAAAGGCAGACAACATGTTTTCTGTAAAAGCTGGAAGGGCTCTCATTTCTGTGGCTTGTTTAAGGGACCTCTACCTCTGACTGTGGGGGAGACTCATGGCCCCACACAAGTCCCATGGCCTGCCAGTCTAGGTGAAGGAGGATAACGTAGACAGGGAGTCCCTGACACTCAAGACTTGGAGAGCTTAGCTCCCCAGGTGGAGAAGCATCCAGTAGGAAGGGATAGGATGCATGTCCAGGGAAAATTGTCCCCTGTGGGACCCAGTGGTGTGCAGAGCTGTTTCCCCGACAACACAGACTCTCCTTCACTCTGGGTTGTAACTGCCAGAGAGCAGTGCCAACGCATGAACCAGATATGGCATTGATCGGCTCAAATGGAGGAAGAATCACAGACTCTGGCGTCAGGCACTGCTGCGTAGAGAGGTTCAGATGCAGCCAGGGCCTGGGTCTTACCCTCTGTCCCCTGAGCTGTGTCACTGCCAGACCAGGGGACCAGATGGTAGCAGGCAGCGTGGCTTCTCCAATTCTGCCCCTGCCCTTGCTGGTTTCCGGGCAGAGGCTAAGGGTGCTGGGCTGAGACATTGGTCAGCAAGGAACACAAGGAGCTGAGCGTGCAGGAGGTCTGGGGAGGCACCTGCTCTGCCGGGCACCTGGAAAACCTTGAAGACCATCAGGGATCTCATCCCTACTGTGCTCGCGCTCCTCTGATCCAGGCCCTGACTTGGTCCTGTCTAGGCGCTCATTGAGTTTAAGTGATTTTCTCCAGTTCCAGAGAGGGCTTTTGTGATTATGAAATTTTCCAGAAACAACTCTGCCATCCTGCCCTCAAGTCTCCTTACCCACAGCCAGCGAGGTGGCTTCTCTGTGGGTCCCAAAGCACATGGGGCCTTGCTGACACCACCACACCAGCTGCCTGAAGATGGAGCCCATGAGCCCCATCATGGTTACAGTTGGCAGATGGGGCTCTATAAAGCTCCCATTGCCCTGGAGATTTTGGAGGGTGGCGGTTATAAGGTCCCATTTTATACTGAAAGTTGAACGGGGATTTCTCTCTATCTCAGCATGATGATTATCTTTAGACATTCAACTCTGTGGTGCACAGTGAAAAAGCAATGCCTAGCGAGCTCCGAAAAGAATTTTAGGTTGTAGTGGCAAAGGCAGGTCCTCCCCTACCTCAGTTTCTCCAGCAGGGTCTTCTACACACACGGCATGCAGGGGGTTTGAGAAGGAAAGTGCAGGATCAGGTGAAGAGTTCCAGGGAGAGCAGAGTTAAACTCTCAAAGTAGGGAGAGTTCACCAGATTCATTAGGAAACTACTAGCTTCGTTATTAGCCATGGAGCAGGAAAGCTCAAGTCCAGAGAAAGCAAGCTGTGCTGGCTAAATGCAAAAGAGAGCGAAGTGTGCAGCTGCAGCTGCCTTGAGGGGCCATTCCAGGAGAAAGGCTAGGCGGCCGGCTGGGAGTCTGCAGGTCGCTTCTGCCACGGGGACTTTGTAGGGATGCTCCCGCTCCTGTGTCCTGCAGTCAGCAGTGTTTCTCCCAGCCGTGGATGCTGGTCTTTCTCACTGAGCACCCCTAGCTGGTGTCTCTTCCCTCTGCGGGGACACCTGCCCCTTGCCCTGCCCACCAGTGTCCAGGTCTCTCTGTCATGTGGCACCCTCCCTGTCCCTGCCGCAGTGCCTCTCACCTGAGTTTTCTTCCGGCCTGCCTCTGAGTTTGTTGCTTCTGTGTCTGCTTCTTGGAATGTGGGTTATGAGGGCAGGGACTGGCCTGCTTGTTCCCTGTGCCACGGCACTGTGGCACCCGTAGGTGCCCAGGCTGCCGTGGAAGGATTTGAGGTGCCCGAGCCCGTGCTGGACCTCTGACTAAGGCAGGTTCAGACCTGGGCAGTGTCTGCACAGTGTGCGTCTACACTGTCCTCATTTGCTGCCTCCATTTCCAGTGTCTGGACAGAGGCATTTCTGCAGCTGTAGGGACTTGGTCAATGAACCACTGTAAGGCTAAGAGTCAAAACCAGCATGCACAGGTGTGCTCATAGAACCGTCTTGTTGGGCAGCCAGGAGAAGGAGATGAGAGTGTGGCAGAGTTGCCCGAGGGTGCTTTAGGGGTCATGGTGCTCTCTGTCTCTTCTCTGTTCTTTGGTGTACTTTTCTTTTTCTGATGAGTATATTCTTTTATGATAAGGAGTGAAACTTAGATTTTAGAGAAGTGCTGCTAATAGGGAATGGTGTGACAAGGCTGGAGAACTCCGTGGCGCCTGGACCCTACGCTGGGACACAGCGGATGTGGCTGGACGAAGGGAGTTGTCTCTGCACAGACAGGTGGGAGGAAGTTCTCTCTGCTCGCCTCTGCCTTTTTTCCTGTTCCCCACCCCTGTGTGACAGGAGAGAGGGGCTACTTTACTGTTGACTGTGGAATTCTGTTACATGAGCATCTGCTCCACACTTGACCCTGTGCTGGGAACAATTCTTAGGGATTTTATTTTATGCCTTTTCTTACTTCTTTTCTTGCAGTGCTGGAGATAGGCCTCCTGAGTACAAGGTTAGTGCTTTATCACTGAGCTACAGCCAGCCGATTTTGTGCTCTTAGGAAACTTAACTCATAAGTAGAAAATGTCATCCATTCGCTGCCTCAGTGGAAGGGGGCAAGGCCATGAGATCTCTAGCAAGTGGCCGATGACATCTTGACATTCTGTCCCTAGTGAGCAGCATGGCTTGAGGTGCAGTGTGCTGTTTCTGCAATGCTGGGCTTCTGGGGCAGCAGGAAAGGGGGCCGTGACTGCAGGGGAGCTGCTTACAGTCTCCGAGCCTCTGGGCCTCTTCTGTAAGCGGGATAAGCACATGTCTGCCCCAGAGTTTGGAGAATTAAAGGCACTAAAGCACCTATTAGCAGCTCATAGTTACTGCAGTAGGAAATACATAAAAGACATTTTTCTGTTATAGGCACAGTGTAGATTTAGGAGAAATAAGACAGGAAAGAACCCATGTATTTACACATTTAAATGGTACTGATGACTCGAGGCCATGAAGGCTGTTTCCAATTTTAGGGCCAAACAAAAATATCCCAAATTCAAGTGTGTCAGTGTGGGTGTGGTGCTCACAAAGGGACATGGAGGAGGAGGTGGAGGAGGAGTGGGTGAAACGATGTCCATTTTACCATTATCCCCTGTGGACCAGTGCCACTTCTCCGGCAAGTTGTCACCCATGGCAGTATGCTGGAAAGGTTGGCTTCTGGCTTCACCCCCTGGTCAGCCATGTGGATTCGACTTGCAAGGAGGTTTTCAGACTACACAATGTATGTGCGCCTCAAGAATATTCAAAAAGAAAGGGATTTCTGGTCAACATGGACTGGTGACACTTCTGGGGTCTGGGCTCGTTCCCTCCATCAGTTAGGACTAGGTCTGGCTGTTCCCAGTGGAGGACTCCCCAGGTCCCCAGGGGCTTTGAGGTTGGAGGTTCTCATTCTGTCCTTTAAAGTCTGGAGATCAGTGGCCATGGGGTGTTCAGGGTTCAGAGAATTAAGTGGGACAGAAGTGTCTCCCAGCTTGTCTCTCAGAAGAGGCCCTGGGATGTGGCCTGATGCCCACAGCCTGTCATCTCTGTGGAGTGCCAGCCATCACATCTTTGTTCTAGATTGACAGTAGGAAAGCAGGTGAGGAAGAACCTGGCGTCTTCCTTGGAGAACACTTTTCCTTTTGGAAGTCTCATAACCTTCACTTCTGTGACCAGATTTACCCAGCTGCAAGGGCTGCTGGAATGCTGTCCCTCGCTAAGTGCCCTCTGTTGCTAATGTGTGTGGATCTGGCAGTCTGCTGTTGTAGGGCTGCTGCCACAGACCAGCACAGACTTGCTGGTTCACCAGCCTGAAGTCCTCAACCAATGGGGCAGCAAGGTCACGCTCCCTCCAGAGGCTCTGGGCGAGGTTTCTTCCTGTTGCCGCTAGTCTTGCCTGCAGTGGCTGGTGTCCTGGCTGTTCCTTGGAGTGTCACCACATCTCTCCAGGCTCTATCATTATGTGGCTGTCCTTGGTGTCCTGCGGTTTGTCTTCTCCTTAGGGACACCAGTGGGTGGGTTTGGAGCCCACCCTAACCTGGTGTGATCTTATTTTAATTACATCTTCATTATGGCTACAAAGACCCTTTTTCCAAATTGAGTCACACCCTGACTTTCCAGGTAGGCATTCTCCCTCCCACACATGCCAAGGGTGGAGGCTGAGAATAGATGTTGAGGTGTGCCTCTGCTTCAGTCTTTGATCCCCTCAGCTTGGCCAGGAAGTTGGTGAGATGGCTGGGCTGTTGGCAACTGACAAAGATGCAGTTCTCACTGAGTTCTATCCTGGGAGGCCTGTCTGAGAGGTGACCAGATCCTGGTCCTGTGGGGCATTGGGGACAGGGAGGACTAGGGAGGCCATCTGAATTTGAGTCAGTCTTGTCGTCAGCCAGAGTGTGGACACATACGCCTTTCTGTAAAATGTGGTGAGTGACACCTGCTTTGAAGATTGTATGTATGGGTCCCTGCCATACAGACATGGCAGCAGCTCACACAAATCTGGGAGGAGGGTTGGGGGGCTTTGTCACTTTGGCTGCTCTTTCCCAGACTGTCAGTGTGTTTTTTTTATTCCAAATGGTGGAAATTCCACCACACACAGCTCGAGGGCCTGTTGGCTCTTGGGTCCATAAAGTTGCAGGTTTAGCTTCAGTCGCAGTGCTGAGGACACAAATGATGTCACCCAAACACGGGTTTGGGGGCTGTGCTCTTTCTCCCATGTCATATCCTGTTGTGGCCGTGGGCTCTGGGATTGCACTGGTGAGATGCCACCTCTGTGCACACTCACATTGTTAAGCACACAGCCCAGCATCTCCTTGATTCTGAAGGACAAATAAGAGGAGCCTAAAGGTTCACTTTTCAGGATGTTGACTCTGACTGGGTCACGTATCTAACCTCTCCATCTAAAAACAA
The DNA here is from genome assembly GCA_004026965.1 of Petromus typicus. Classification (NCBI taxonomy): domain Eukaryota; kingdom Metazoa; phylum Chordata; class Mammalia; order Rodentia; family Petromuridae; genus Petromus; species Petromus typicus. The sequence goes on from PVIR01002662.1 coordinate 45,388, forward strand.
TTACTGTCAGGGGGCAGGGCATGTTGGTGGCATGAGCCAGTCAGGGGCTGCCTTGGGAACTTGGAGTGTTTTCAGTCCCACCCTCTTCTGATCCACATACTGAGAATGGAAGGGAAAATGGGTACAGGCAGGAGAATGAGGGTGGTCCTGTGTAGCAGTGAGTATTTCAGGGCTTGGGAAGCTCAGCATCTGTGATTCCACTTGAGCGCAGCCTGGAGCCAGCCGGAAATGAGCAGATGGCAAGAGTGCCTGCCATTGGCCATTGGCTTGGCCAGGCCCGTGATGTCTGGAACCTCAGGAGTCTGGCTGGGAGACTAGTCTGGAAGATGTCAGCTTCAGAATGTGTTCTACGTTGTCCATCCACCCTGGGTGCCATCTGCTCTGGTTGAGAATATTTTCTAGAAATCGGTACCCATGTTTGGGCGTGAGGTTTATGTAGCCCTGTGTTCTTGCAGTGCAGCTCCCTATACCGATTCTGTGCTGTGGTTGGCTTTCTCCTAACTCTTCTCACTCTCACATCCAGTGCTGCCTTTGCTTGAATTTGCTCTCTGTCCTTCCCTGCAAAGAGCGGTGAATTGCAGAGGAAATGTGGGGGTTTTTGCTCAGCTATTTCCCAGCCAGCCCGGAGGGCTTGGAAGTTCTCTGTTAAATCTAGGAGACCTTTGGCCAGTGGTTCAAATCAGTGGGCTTCTCCCGTGCGAGTTATGATTGGATCTGAGTCGCTGTTACCATTGGCAATAGTGTCCTCTCCCTTAGGGAAGCCTTCTGCCAGGAAAACAGCAGACCTGCTCACCTGGGGACCAAGACCTGGTGATGCAGATTGATGCCGATGGTCCCTGAGTGTGGGGAAACTTGGGCCCACTAGGTGCAGCATGAGAAGAGCAGCACCAGCTGCACGGGCGCCTCGCTGGGCCTGGGCTGTCTGCCTGGGGTAAGGAGAGAGCATCCTTCTAAAAGTCACAAAGCTTCTGATTGCCTTGGCCAGCGGGGTGTGCAAGATATGATTAATATCTATTTTAAATTACTATCGTAAAAGACACAATGACATTAATCCCCCTCAGGATATCCCCCTTGCTTTGAACATACTTCCTCCACTATTCTCACCACATTCTGCAGCAACTCTATAGTCCTCTTTCCCAAGTGTCTTGTTGGACTGTTGTGGCTGCCTCAGTGTCCTGAATCCTATATTGAAATATATATCTGTCATGGTTATTTTGACTTTGGATAAAAGCCAGAAGTTACATGGTGTCAGATCCAGTGAATAAGGTGAAGGAAGACACGTTGTAAGGTTTTTATTTGACAAAAATTGCTAAATATAGTTAATTAATACGTAGTTTTCATCAAAAACTATAGTGAATATTTTGATTTTTCTTTTAATGTGTTACAATAAAAGACACATTGCCATTAGTCCTCAAAATTCTCCTTTACTTTGAACACACTTATCCTATCCTTCTTGGCAATGTATCTTTTACTGTAATAGATTGTTTTTTTTTTTTAAATTTAAGCCTTCTCTGTATTTTTTGATCACTTCTTGTAGCTCTTGGCAGGAAAACGATGCAGTCTGGAGTTGGCAGGTACCATTGCCTTCCTGCCCAGGGGCTTGCTTTTTAAATGAGATAGGTTATGTAAGGTAGAAGCTAACAGATCAGAGGTAACAGCTGGCATGGATGACATGTCCCTGCAATGTGCTGGGTGCTGTGATGTCATTTCCCTGGCTGACCCAAGGAGCCATCCAGGGTACTCCCATCCCAAAATTCAGTGGGGGGAAGCAGAGGTTTCCAGAGAGGTAGCCCAGCCTGCTGGGTCCTGTGGTGAGTAGAGCTGATGGTGAGCTCACTTCTCTTGGCCACCACTGCAGGGCTGCACACCAGCAGGCTATCTGTGGCCTCTGCGGCTGCCTGTGTCTGAGTCAAGTGTGTGATTTGTGAGTACAAATGGCAGATTACAATGCACTTGTTTCGCACAGCCGGAGACTCTGGCGTTGGTGTTCACTTCCTGCCACCGCCTTAAATGGCCACACAGTCAGACCTAAGACTACAGAAATATATTCTTAGCCATTCTGGAGGCTGGAAGTCCTAGCTCACAGTATCTACAGGGTTATAACCTCTTGTAAGCCTCTAGGAAGGCTCTTCCTGTCTCCCAGATTTAGGGGCTGCAGCATCCTTGGCTCGAGTTGGCTTATTTCAGTCTCTGCCACTGTCTCTACATGGACTTCTTTTCATCTGTCCATCTTTTGCTGTTATCCCAACATGTGCCTTGGATCTGGGACCCAATCAGTTAGTCTGGAAGGGTGTCATCATCTCCAAACCACAGCCTAATTATATTTCCTGAGACCTTTTCCTACATGGGTGGTTCACAGGGGCCAGGGGTTGGAAGGGACTTGTGTTTGTGGAGACTGTGCTTCAGATCTCGATAGTGTTTGCTCTTTGGGCTCTTCAGTTTTTGGTACGTAAAAGAACAGGAGATCTAGAAGAAGAGGAGCTGTTGTTTACCGAGGCCTACTGTGCACCACACGGTGGTCAAGGTACAGATGACATTCCTAGAAGCCCACTATGTCTGGCACTTCCCATGTATTAATGGACTCCCACGCCTACTGTTATCCCCATTTCACAGATGGGAAAGCTGAGGCACAGGAGGTCATCACAGTTCTGCCTGGCGTGCTTGTCCCCACTGTTACCTTCATCTTCACAGCCCTCCTGGTTGTGGCTGGTCTCCATTTCCATTTTACTCATAAGATGGCCAAGGCATAGGGAGGTTTAGGACTTGCCAGAGGACCCACAGTGTGCTGGGAGAGCTGAGCCTCTGGTCCTTGGTGTCCTCCAGTCACATGTTTTTCTACTGAGCCAGGTTTGTATCAGGTGGCATCAGGTGTCCCTTGAAAATCAAGGCAGTATCAATCATTTGTTGCCATACCTGTGGTGGCTCACAGTGGGTGGACATGGCACAAACCTTATGTTACCGTCCACAGAGCATTTTGCTGGTGCCATCCTTGTCAGGGCACCAGCATTCTTTTATAGAGCTTTTCTATGTACCTTGTTGAAGTAGGACTTACTCATGCACCTCATGATGACAGAGGAGTTGCTGAAGCTCAGGCCATGGTGATTTTTGTCAGTCAGTGAACTCTGCTGCTGGAAGGCTGGCCTTCAGTGTCTGCTGTCGTCTCCTGCAGCTGCTGTGATGAGGCCCCATGAGACTGGGTGGCTTGAACAGCAGAGGGCATCTCTCGGGGCCCTGGAGCCTGATGTCGAAGCCGTGGTGTAGCTAGGACTGCATAGCCCAGAGGGCCCGGGGGAGGGTCCTTTCCATCTGTTCCAGTGTCATCGTGGTGGGGCAGCGTCCCTCTGGTTTCCACCTCCCCTTCTCACGGCCTTGCCCCTGCTCCCTTGTAAGGACACCAGTCGGTAGGGCCATGTGCTCCGTCATGGCCTCGCCTGAGCTAATGGAGTCTGCATCAGCCCTGCTTCCATAAAGGCCACCAAGGTAGGTTCCAGGAAGGACATGGGGGTGCCGAACCCCCTCAGTGCCTTCTTGGGGCAGCTTCCTACCCCTGGCTTTGGCTGAAGTTGGAGGGAGGGCCTGAGCTGAAGCTTTCTCTGTAAACTTCGGGTGTGACTCCCTGTCATCTGTCCCAGTGTGCTCTGGCTGTGTTGCCTGCCTGACTTGCTGCCTTCAGGAAGACAGGAGGGACGGGACCAGGTTGCATGAGCAGGGTGCAGGTGCAGAGCAGGCACCTGGAGAGGGAAGGTCCCGATGGTCAAGCAGCCCAGCAGCTAGTTGGCTTGCGGGCAGTCAGGGCGCAGTTTGCCTTTGAGCATCAGCTGCGCTTGGAGAGTTCCTGCCACATGCTAGGACACTTCTGCATTCACGGAGAGAGCAGAGACCAGGCTCACCCAGCAGGCAGCAGGTGACCGAGTGAGCAGTGGCTGCTTCTAGTGTGACTGTGTATGGCCAGAGAGAGGCACTGATGGGGGAGCGGGCTGGGGACGGAAGCAGGTGATCCTGTAGCACCTTGGATAGGGGTTTCCTGCACTCCCTTGAGGGGCAGATGGTGGTGGCTGATTGCTGTGGCAGATGTTCGCGTGACTATGTCCTTGGACCCAGACTCCATCTCCTCTGCTCTCCAGGCAGTAAGGGAAGGCACAGACCCTGGACCCTGTGCTGCTCTGTGTCCCCAGTGAGCCAGATCAGCTGGCCACCTGAGGACTGGAGCTAGCCCCACGGTGACTGCTGCTCTCTCTTCCAGATGGATGAAATCAAGGGGAAAGACCGGGTAATCTTGGCCCTGGAAAAGGAGCTGGGCGTGCAGGCCGGGCAGACCCAGCGGCTGCTTCTGCAGAAAGAGGCCCTGGACGAGCAGCTGGTCCAGGTCAAGGAGGCCGAGCGGCACCACAGCAGCCCAAAGAGGGAGCTGCCACCAGGCATTGGAGACATGGCGGAGCTCATGGGTGCCCAGGTGAGGATGGCACCCACCCATTCCTCCCTTTGCTGGTCATTGTCCTGGTCAGCCTGCCTGCCTTCCCTGCCCACCTATGTGTCTTTTCCTGGATTTACTGACATCCACCAGTGGCCAGCCTGGCCCTGGACACCGAGGTATTGAGGTGAAGATGGCCTGCCTCTGCCTGGTATGGCCGGGGAGCTCATTGCAAGACCCGGTGACGTCACAGCTGGGTGACTGTAGAGCTCAGCGAGGCCTTTGGGACACAGCTTGGCCCTCCAGAGGCGGCAGAGGCTGAGGCATTCAGGCATTCATTCACTGCATAAGGGGGTGTCCTAGTGAATGCTGTGTGCTGGGCAAGGATATAGTGTCTTCCCTGAAAAACGTGCCAGCCGCTCCGAGGACCGAGTTGCTTGCAATGGGCCTGTGAAATGTATAGGTGGGCCAAGGCTGTGTTGTGTGGTCTCCATAGGCCAGAGCTGTGGGAGTCACTAAAGGGTCTGAGGCCTTGTGTGAGGCCTCCCCAAGTGTGTTGCAGCTGTGGGGTGCTGTCGCCTCGCCCTGTGGCACATCATCTGACCAAGGCTGTCACCTGCTGTGTCATTACAGGAATTTCCTCTAGGATGCACCACATGATGCAGGGGCCATCCAGCTTCTTAGAGTACTTTTGTATCTTGATTCTTCCTTTAGGACCAGCATATGGATGAGCGAGATGTGAGGCGATTTCAACTAAAGATTGCTGAGCTGAATTCAGTGATCCGGAAGCTGGAAGACAGAAATACCCTGTTAGCAGATGAGCGGAATGAGCTGGTAATCAGCTGGCGATGGCTGGTGTCGCATGAGGCCAGAGGGGCAGAGGGAGGCCTGTGCTGTGAGTGCCTCACTCAGTGGTTCACGCTCAGGCCTCCAGGATTTCCTTTCCTTCTTTCTCGTGTCTTTTTTATTAAAATCGGACATGCACTTACTGTCTGCTCCTGCTTCTGCCGGGTTTATTCTTAGCAGTTGGAGGAGCTCAGTGGGAAGTGTGGAGCAGGCATTTGGTGCCCAGTAAACTAAATGATGAAAGCACTTTATGACCAAAGGCAAATTGTCATCATCCAGGATAGGGAGATTATTCTTTTAGGTGCTGTGCTGAGATTTATGATTTAACTTTTTCTTACCTGTACTTTCTTTTGCATAAAAGCTCATAACTAATTTTAAAACTTAACATACATGGACTTCTGGTTAAAAATAAATCTATAAGAATAGTAATTTCACCCATATGTTTAAATTCAGAGAATAGCTAAGCTCATTTTTGGATAACAGTAGTCAAAATGTAAACTATTTGACAAACACCTCATAGTGGTTTATCTTTATTCTGACTTTATCACGAAGAGAAGTGTATCTACAGAATATTGTTAAAGCATAGATGGAAAGTATTCAAAAGTAACACCTCTTTACAATTTTAAGAGTATCAAAATAAACTGGTTTACTTCTAGCATTTTAAAAGGCATATTTTATACAGCTTTCATCAGACTGTACATCTGACATGCTTCTACTTTTCACTTATTCTTGAGCCAAAAAAGTACTCATGAGCTGCAGAGTAATTTACTGGGTGAATCAAGAAGCACACACTTGCCTGAAATAACTGTGCTGATGTGCTTAAAAGAGAAAGCGATGAGCTTCCCAGCATTTTGAGCTTCTAACCAGGAGATGTAACATCTAACTCCTGTGAGACTGGGGGTGTCTTTTACAAACATCACACCTTCCTGTTGATTTGGCTTTGTGGTTAGAAGGTGGGTATCTCTGCCGGAGTGCTGTGCCACCCTCTTCTCTCACCCAAGTGGGCCAGCCACAGCTGTGCCTGGGGGTCTGTCCTGGAGCAGCCTGCACTGTTCTGTGGATACCTAGGGGCTGCCCAGCGGTTCCCAGATGAGGAGGCCATACCAGTTTCTTTGCTGTTAAAAATGCACCTGGTACTTGTAGGCACATGTCTGTCTTTACAACCGGAACCTTTATTTCTGCTGGGCAGATTTCTAGATGTAGAACAAAGTCCCATGGTACACTTTGGGTCTTGGTGGGTGCAGCCATTGTTTAATGTACAGTCGATCCCTGAGGCAGGGTCTGGAATCTGCCCTGTGTTGGATTCTTTCTTGGTGACCACATCACCTAGTCATTGTGCTCAGGCTCTCATCCCTGGCATGGAGGTGGTGCTGCCCCCTTCTAGGTGGTGGTAATGTCCCCGGCTTACCTGGGATTTTAGCTTCATATAGGTTGGAGATCAAACATAGGCTGGTTCTTGAGCCTGCTTTTGATTGTCACTGCTGCAAAGTCTTCTTCTTGAGGGAGGGTCCCCATGACCACTTCCAAGATGTTGGCTGAAAGCTGGGAGTTCTTGTTCAATCCTTACAGAAATCATCAATTGGCAAAGCCTGGTGCTTTAGGTGGTAACAGCCACCTAAAGGGGCCATCAGCTCTGCCCATCAGCAGGCTTTAACTCTTCTGGCCTGAGGTGGCAGCTCCATCTCCTCTCCATTGCTCTCCCATCATCCCCTGCTGCTGTGCCACCAGTCTGTAGCTGATTCTCTGCATCAGGACCACAGAACCGGGTGCTGGTGGTTTTTGGTGCCAGCAGCCTTTGACATCACTAATTCTGTGTCCCAGCTTGGTGTGCTCTTCCCTGATGTGGTCATGCTGCAGAGTATGCCATCAGAAAGAGTGTCTGTCAGGGCTCCTGCTGCCGCACAGCACTCGGGCTAAGCCTGCTAAGGATGTGAGGTTGTTTACAAAGGAAAAGGGTGGTCTTGTGCGTGTGCATTGTAGATGTCCTATTAGGCCATGGGTGGGGGCCCTTTAAGGACCAGCCTGGGAGGCCGAGGAGGCGCAGAGCTGTCTGAAGGGGCTGCAGGTTGGAGTCATTTGAGTTATGTCAATGTGTGGACTGGGCTGCAGACCCCTGATGTGGCCTGGCTGGTGTGAGGCCTTTGAGAGGTTTGAATGTCCTCTGGAGAGGGCGGGACCCTCCTCTCCTGTTGCTGCTAGGGCTCAGTGGGAGAATGCAGGAAGGGGCCAGGGCCATATCAGTCTGCAAGGAGGGCTTGGTGCGTGGTGGCTGTGCTTGTGGTTGTCATGGTGACGATGGGTGTAATTTTCTAATTTTTGTTCACTTAACCCCGTGGAGGCAGCCGCTGACAGTGCTAGTCTGGGGCAGAGGAGGAAACTGGGATAAAGAATTTGACTGTTGTCATGCAGCTAAAAAACAAGCATGTCCCCGGTGATACTGTTCGAGAGGGGCAGTGCCACCTGGCCTTCCTCCTGTCCTCGGCCTCTGTGATTTCTTATGGCCTCTGCTTGTTGGTCTGGCCTCACCTGTATTCAGAGCCATGGATGGGTCTAGAAGGCCAACTGACCACAGAATCCTCCTACTTTGGACTCCCCAGGGGCGGTGGGTGGCAACCAGACGTACCAAGAGGAGTGCATGGGGCTGTTGTAGTGTATTGTAGGATTGCCAGCTCTGAGGACCTGCATGTGAGTGCCCGGCGGTGGTGTGCTGACCTCCATGCCCAGCTCTGAGCCTGGCCAGCCTGGCCGACCGTGTGTGTTTCTGGGACATTGCGCAGCAGCCTGCTTTACACACAGGAAAGTGGCAGCTAGGTGGGGAGCTGGGTGGCTGTGCGTGACCCATGACCTCTGGGAGTCTTCTGGGCAGGGACAAGGCGGAAGTGTGGGCACAGCACAGCACTCACCAGCGGGCACTCTGAGCCCGTGACCTGCCCTTGCCTCGCTGGACGGTGGAGCCCAGCAGCTCGAGGACCCGTGATCACCTGACCCCGTATCTGTCACCACTGCAGCTGAAGCGCGCACGGGAGACGGAGGTGCAGCTGAAGCCCCTGGTGGAGAAGAACAAACGGATGAACAAGAAGAACGAGGACCTGCTGCAGAGCATCCAGCGGATGGAGGAGAAACTCAAGAACCTCACGCGGGAGAACGTGGAGATGGTGAGGCCAGCACCACCCTTCCCTCCTGTCCCTCAGGTCCAGCTCCCTGAGCCTCAGCTTCCTCCTGACATCCACATCTCAGGGCCTTCCCAGGTGGGATAGCATCCAAGGACCATGGGAAAAGGTCTCTTTGAGAGACTAGGAAACACTGGCACGCCTACTCCAGATGCTGTGCGAAGCAAGTTCTCCTCTGGTGGGATGTTGGTCTCTGTGGCCATGACAGGCTAGAAGATGCTCTTGGGTTTTTCAGCCAGTAGCATGTCACAGCCTGGAGGACCGAGGCGAGTCCATCCCCCCACTCCTGTGCTGCAAGAGATCCAGGAGTGAGTGTGGCCTGTTGTGGGGACCTCTCCTTCCTCACTTCCTTCCACCTTTCAGAGCATCTTCTGCCCCTCCTCGTGGCAGGAGCCTAACACCTGCCTTGAAGGCTTGCGTTTGACTGCACTCCCAGCTTGGTGTCCAGTGGCTGCCATTTCCTGGCTTCCTATCCCTGTGCCCCCAAGCCTGTGTTCGGTATTATCCTTGTCCCTTCTGATGCCTCATCTCTCCTCTGGCTGCAGAAAGAGAAGCTCTCGGCCCAGGCCTCACTGAAGCGCCACACGTCCCTAACCGACCTCAGCCTGACAAGGGATGAGCAGGAGATCGAGTTCCTGAGACTCCAGGTCCTGGAGCAGCAGCATGTCATCGATGACCTCTCGCTGGTGGGTTCCTCTTGGCATGGGTGGCACCAGGTGACATGGCATCAGGAGTGGGCGACAGGCGAGCCAGGGCTGAGAGGAGGCAGCATGGCACTGGGAACCTAGCCTCACTGAAATGTGCACTTTCTCAATTTGATTTATTCTGCCAGAAAGCAGCCTGGCTTCTTTAAATCCCAGCGATGCTACTTGGGAATGGTTTCCATGGTGACTGATGCTTCCCATGGTCCTCTGCCTTGCTGTGCCTAACAAGCAGTGTTCCTTTCTGATTGAGTCTTTGGCCTGTGCATAGTGGGCATGACCTGTCTGTGAAAACCCTTTGAATTCTTCTTTATTTAGTTTAGCAGCTGGAGCAGTGAGCTTGTGCCTGCATGCCCGGACTGTGTGATCAGACCAGAATCTGAGAGCTCGTGGAGGCTCTGTGTCTCATGACCACTACGGGCCAGTGGGCCAGTTAGGCCAGTGGGGTATTCTCTGCAGAGGGTTCCCCAGGGCACCAGCTGTGTTGCACCTGCAGAGAGTTTGGGCTGGATCTCAGAGGCACAGCATGTTCTTCCTGCTGCAGAGGCCTGTGGTCCCTGCCTTCACACTCGTAGGGCTTTGAAGAGTAGAAGAGCTGGCGACTGGGATTCTGAGAAAGGCTGTTAGCCTATCGTCAGGCTCACTCGGCCTGCCTCCTCTCGGCCTCTTTGTCTTCTTCCCTTCCCTCCTTATTTCCTTCCTCCCTCCCTCTCTCTCTCCTTTCCTTCTTTCTTTCTGTCCTTTCTTCCGTCTACCTATCCATGTATCCACCCATCTTTGCTTCATTACAAACTTGATGCAGTTTAGGATTGGAAAAACTACACCTAATAAAGTGATAAGAACTCAAATGAATAATAACCAAAACTGAGACTAGGGAAAATAAAGGCCACCTTGGTCAAGATCAGGAAGGGTGAGGCCTGAGACTGGGTCTCAGTGCTTGCTGCAGGGGGAGCAGGAGGTGTTGAAACAGGAGAGCACCCCGGATCCCTGCAGGGTGTGGTGCTCCTCCGGCTCATGCTCCTGTTCCAGGGAGCCTTTCCTACCCACGGCGGCCACAGGCCCCACCCCCCTGCCTCGTGTTCTCAGTGCAGTACTGCAGCAGGTTCTGGACCCACACAGCAAATGAGACCAAGCGTAGAGAACAGGGCCGGCTCCTGGTTGGGAGGGGACTCTGGGGCTTTGACCCTAGCCCTGTCCACATGCAAAGCCATAGGGGTTCCCCACTCCACTAGTGTGGATAGAGTCTGCCAAGGCCATGGAGCTAGTGTGTGATGTGTACTGTTTGGTGGCCCCGGAGGATGGGTGTAGTTGCCAGGCATTGGCAGAGCTGGGTCTGTTCCAGAGCTGGACCCATGTGCACGGCTTGGCCCTGCAGCTCCCAGTTGTGACAAGCGCAGTTACCTATGTGCACAGAGCTCCCCACTTGTGCTGGTAGACACAGGAAGCTATGGTGCTATCGTGGTCTTCAGGAGACTGCTGCTTGCTTGCTGTGACAGGAGCGGGCTGTGTCTCCTTGCAGGAGAGAGAACGGCTGCTACGCTCCAAGAGACATCGAGGGAAAAGCCTGAAGCCGCCCAAGGTGAGCTGGATGGTGCCCTGCCCTGCCCTGGGCCACATCACAGGTGCAGGATGCCCCGGGGTGCAGGCTATTCACACAGGGGCTGCTCTTGCCCCTCCTAAAAGCAGCCTTGATGGGGCTATGTAATGTGACCCACTTATGGTAATTTATTCATGGGGAACTCACCGTGGAATTTTGTACTAGGCTGGGTATAGCCATCCACAGTGAAGAACAGAAGCACTCAGGCACTTGCAGGGATTTAAAGGACACTCAGGCTTGGCTTATCCCATCTGACTGACATCTTGTTCTGCAAACTCGGGAACTTTGTGTCTTTCTTACAGTAGTGCAGGCCCAAGCTCCTTCTGTAAATAGCTCTGTCGTCTGGCAGCAGCAGTGTCTGAATGTCATAATGGGGAGTGGGGAGTGCTGGTCTGAGACTTAGATGTCCACCAGGGCAAGCGTCGAGGGTAGAGACAGGAGTGACTTCAGCAGAAGAGCATGGTTTGCATTCACACCTGGAAACTTGCTCTTCTATCCATGGAGACTTGGACTCCTCTCCCTTTTGTGGAGCTTGGTGTCCTGCCTGTTCTGCCTTCTGCTGGGGATGGTATTATAGTGAGGCATCTGTCCCAGGGGAGCAGAACAGCTGTACAGATGTGATGGTGAGTGGCCAGAGACATGTAGCCTTGAGTGGGGTGACAGTAGGGAGTGGAAGGGACTGTGCCAGATTGGCCTAGCACATTGGTGAGTATTAGAAGCCAGACCAAGCCAGGCGCAGTGGTACACATCTGTTATCCCGGCACTCTGGGAGGCTGAGGCAGAAGGATCACAAATATTGTCCCTGCCTGAATGACTTAGCAACTTACTGGGTCCCTGTCTCAAAAATATTAAATCAGGGGCCAGAGATTTAGCTCAGTGGTTTCAGTGTCTGCCTTGCAAGTGCAAGCGCCCAGGTACGATCCCTGGTAACCGCATACCACCATGCTGGGCATGGTGGCTCATGCCTATAATCCCAGCACTCGGAAGGCAGAGGCAGGAAGATTGCTGTGAATGTAAGGCTGAGCTCAGGGCCAGCCTGAACTACAAAGCGAGACTCTGTTGCCTCTTTCCTGTGGTCCTGGATGTCTCTTGCCTTGAATCTGTGTCACTTTGATCTTGGCCTTGGTCTCCACAGGGCTTTCCCTCCATGTTCTCACACGGCTGCCTTCTAGAAGGTCACTAGGCAGCTTGGATTAGGCACTCACCCTACGTGGCTGTCACCTTACTTTAAAATAATGATTCCATCTTCGGCGACTCTGCTTCCAGTTAAGATCCCACCCTGTAGTACTGGGGTGATTTCTCCGTGTCTTCTCTGGGGAGCACAGCTCATCCTGTAGCATCTCACTTTATGTAAAATCTAAGGATTTTTAACACTGCTCAAACCTCTATAGTATCGGAGGCCAAATACAGTATATGTTTGTGAGGCAAATGAAATGTACTGGGAGTCAGTTGTGGCCCGCAGCTGTGTGGGCCGCTAGTGCACACTGGGGTTGGTGCTGCTGGGAGCGGTCGGGGTGTGTTGATTTCTTTGCTGTGTCCTGGATACTCGGGTGAGTGGTTTCTCTGCCATCTACTCTGATCCCCACAGCCACCCTGGGATGTTTTTAATTTTCCTATTTTACACTTCAGGAGAAATCTTGCCAATTTACACACAGAAGCAGCTCAGAGAAAAATGATAGGTTGCCAGGGTGAGGTCCAGTCCAGTCTGACCCCCAGGCCCAGTGCTTTCCAGCGGGCCGGGCTGGTAGGCAGCTCCACTCACCAGTCTCAGAAACTGCACAGGAAGCAGCTTGAGAAGAGCTCGTTTACGACCCAACACACACTTTTCTTATGGAGGGGAGAGGCCCAGCTGTCAGAGGACCTGGGAAATAAAAGCGCGTTGGCTTTTCAATGTTTCCTGGCTGTGATTTCCCCCTAACATTATTCTACAAGCATTTGTCCCTGTCATATGCGCTCATCATACATACCAGGTGTTTATTCCTGTGCGATCTATTGAACAAATGGGTCACAGAGTTGTCTGCTGTCCTCAGCTTGTGGGCACATTTGCTGCCAGCTCCTCGGGGTTATGAATAAAGCTGTAGGAAACATATTCCTGCTTTTCTGGCCCAGTTCCATTTTATTCCCCGACTTAGACATTCCACTCAATGGCTGTGCAGTTATGTAGTTACCCTTTCCCGTATGTTGGCCTTTCTGCCTCCATAAATATCGCCAAAGCATAGCTCCTTTATGCAGAGCGTTGTGTCCGCAGTGTCGATTGTTCCCTACAGTTGCTGTGTGGAGCCTGTGGTGAAAAACTTGCCTGCAGCACGTGCGCCCTCTGCTGCTGTACAGAGGAACCGTACCTTTTGTGCGGCTTTCTGTATTGTCTAGTGTTCTGATCGCTCCTTGAGATAGGTGTTGAAATCTAAATCTTCCTTGTCCCACCCATTGATTCCATATGCTTGGCATCACACACCTCTGGGTGGGGTTTTCAGGAAACCTGGCATTGAGCTATGACCATTTTTCAAATTTAGGAGGAAGTGAAGCGTTAATTGAAAGGCTCTGAATTTGAAATCTGAAAGGTTTTTTTTGTTGTTGTCGTTGAGACAGGGTCTCACTTTTGTAGTTCAGGCTGGTCTTGAACTCAGCCTCAAACTCAGCAATTCTCCTGCTTCTGCCTCCTGAGGGCTGAGATAACAGGCATGTGCGACCATGCCTGGCATTGTTGTATGTGGTTACCAGAGAGCCACCTCGTCCAGATTGTTGTATGTGATTACTGGGGATCGAACCTGGGCCCTTGCACTTGCAAGGCAGGCACCTGAACCACTGAGCTAAATCCCCAGCCCTGAAAGTTTTTAAAAATTAAAATAATGCTCCGAAAGTTTCAGATTTTGGATTTCTGGAGAATTAAGTGTACTCCACTGGTAAAACCTATAGAAATATTCCAAAGTCTAGGAAACTGAAATTTGAAACATTTCTGGCTCCAGGCATTTCCAGTGAGGGATGTTAGACCCTTAGAATGAAAAGTTTCTATTTCCTTCTATTCCTGACTTCTGAGTGTATTGCTGGGAAGGTAGTTTACAGAGGGTTTGCATTCTGGTGAGAAATGCAGGCGAGGCTGGGCTGCCTTCCTGTTCACCGTGCAGCACAGTACAGGTATCCCAGAGAGCCACTGGCAGATAAGTGCGCTGCTTTCCTGGAGAAACATGCCCCGTGAACAGTGACGTCACTGTTAGGAGCAGTCCCACACTGTGAGAAGGCCAGTCTGCACTGAAGTTTCTTGAGGCAGCTCCCCCATATCCTGAGGTCACCAGCACCTCACCGTCTTCTTTTCCCCAGATTCACTGTGGCTGTTTCCCTCCCTGGCTCCTGCTAACCCCAGCCTTGTGCTGGGCCTTGTGGAGTGGGCCTTGGGGTTGTTGTGCCCTGGGGGTGCGAATTAGTTTCCCTATCCTCCCTCTATGTTTCCCTTTGCCCCGCCCAAGGCTCCTTCACACCTCCGTGCGTGTGTGCATGCCCCTGTCCTCCTCTGACCACTGCCTCAGCCCCCAGGCATTGGCCTGTTTCCAGCCAGATGATGAGCTGGACAGTGCCGCGTCTTCCCCCACCATATCCACATCTGTGGGACAGCTGAGCAGATGTGGCCAGATGACAGCATGGCGGGATGGGAGCTGGGTGGGGGCCATATTCACCTGTGCTTGAGCAGGGCTGGGCCCTGTTTTGTGGCTTTACCTGGACCATCAGTCTGGCTCCTGTGTCCAGTGCTAGAAACAAGGGTGTCATGCATGTCCTGCCTGCTTGAGCTGGCCCGGGGTCTGAAGCTGGACACAGTTGGTTCTGGTGGGAGCTGAGCAGGTGCAGCTCTTGGCCCTGCCCATCCCCCGTCTCTCAGACCATCATATGCCTTGAGTACAGTGGAGTTGCCAGCTGACAGGATACAGAGCCTTTCGGCAGAGTCTAAGCAGGTCTAGGAGCCAGCCCAGCTGGACGTGGCTCACACGGTTCTGTGGAGCTGAAAGCTCCAGGACAGGGCTGTTGTGTCCATCAACGCTTCCCAGGCTGGGGCCCTTGCCTGGGTACTCTGTGAGGATCTGGGTGGAAGTCTGCCCTGCAGCTTGACCCAGAGCTAAGTGGTTGGCAGATGGCTTGATTTCCAGGGTAACTCTTCTTCTCCCGTTAGTCAGTAGTTCTTTGCATGATGTCAAAAACTCAGAGTCACTTAAAGAAAGGAATTCATGTGGCTGAGGTGTCTAGGCCTGGCTGGCCGCAGGTGTGGCCAGACTCAGGTGCTTGCCATAGCTCGGAACCTGTGTCTTAGCTCTGTTCTGCTCCAGGCTGGCTTCTGTCCTTAGTGAGGGTTTCCAGATGGTGACCTCAAATGTCCTGCCCAGCACTCTGCAGTGAGATGGCATCTCTGTGGTCCAGCAGGAGCCTAGACCTGGTGTTCCTTTGCTGGAGTGTACCTCGTAGGGAGGCAGGATGCCAGGGACTCTTAGGCACTAAACTGGAGAGCTGGATGCAGCTCCACGGCTTCAGTGCAGATACTCTAGAGGAAAGAGGGTGTCGTGTAGTATTGATGTTGACAGCTGTACGCTTAGCTGTGTTTCATCTTCAATGAACTGACTGAGCATGCATGTGTATGTGTGTGTTTACATGAGAGTAGAGTTCTGAAGATTAAGTGCAGGGCTTTGTGCATGCTAAGCAGGCATTCTACCACTGAGCTATTTTTTATTTTGAGACAGAGTCTTAACAAATTTTCCAGGCTGCCTCACACCTGTGTCCTTCTGCCTCAGCCTCCTGGGTACCCAGGATTATAGGCGTGGACCACTGTACCTGGTTGACTCTTGTCTTTTGATGTGGCTGTGGTGTCTGTGAAAGTATAGTTGTTTTACTCATTGATGTAAAAGCTGGCCACTTTTTCTAATACTGTACACAAAGATCGTGATTTTGATGTCATGCCTAGCAGAGCCTGTCCACTAAAGGCAGAATCCTCCTGGCCCTCCCTTGGCAGAGGACTCTAGGACTTCGCTGTCACTCAGGAGTTGGAGTTTCCCCTGGACAGCAGCTTATTTCTGGGTGTGTAGATGGAGAAATGATTGCCAGGGAGCCAGTGAAGGAAGCATATGGGCAGGTGGCGGGCAGCCAGGCAGCCCCAGGATCCAGGAGGGAGGCTCCTCCTCGCTGGGCTGTGGTCTGGAGGGCAAAGGCTCTCACTTGTTGCCATTGTTGCTGCTGTCCAGGGACCTGGAGCCTGTGCCGTGCTGTTGACATCAGTCAGCTCTGGGCTCAGAGGCTCAGCCTTGGGAGGAGGGACCCCAGGGAGGGGCTGGTAGGGAAGCTGTCTCCTGGGACGCATGCACCCCGGGCCGCCCTGGAAACCACCTCGCCTCCAGTGCAGTGGCAACAGTGGCATCTGGGACCTGTTCTGTGGAAGCGGTGTCTTCATGGTGTCCCGGGTCCCAGCCTCTGCAGCCTGAGGATCTGAAGGAAGCCTGGGACCATAGGCAGGCGGGCTGCAGAGGGAGAAGGCTGTAGGGGCATCCGAATTTTTCCTGGGACCCAGAGGCCTAGAGGAGGACGTGGGCCCCGGGGCTGTCTGCTGAGCCGCCGCCCCATGGCGTACATCCTCTTCGTGCTCTACTTCTCCTTCTTCCTCTGCCTCTGCACCCTTGTGTGCCTCTACTTCTCGGGCTGCCAGGAGATGACCTACAGGCATGAAGGTAGGCTGATGCGGTGCAGTGTGACCCAACACTGCACTTGGGCACCACACACTAAGTTTCTAAAACTGCATTTTAAAGTCTGATCAATGTATTTGTAAAAATAACTTAGCCAGGCAGGACTTGGGTTGTAAGGAGAACAGAAACCACTGTGGCTTGAGCCTGGGGCCTTTGCACTGAGCTACACAGCTACAGCCTGTTTTGTATTTCTTATTTTGAAGCAGTCTCACTAGGTTGCTAAGTTGCCCAGGCTGGGTTTAAACCTGGAACCCTCCTGCCTCAGCCTCCCTTTTTTTCATGTAGGTGTACCCAGATAATGGGGATCTGTGCTTTAAGGTATTACAGGAAATACCCATGGAGGCTTAGAATGATTAAGGCACAAAAACTTCGTCTCTCTGGTGCTCCACATCTTTGCAAAGCCTAGTCTGTACTAGGTATAGGAGAAGCAATGTCTTCTGGGTGAGTCTGTGCCCTTGGGAAGCAGGGTGGGTTCTCCTGTGGAACTGGTTGCACCCTGAAGTTTCAGCCAGCGGTGGTGAGCAGTTATTAGTCTCCAGGATAGTCTGAGGTGCTGGCTGAGGGTGGCACAGCCTGGCACTGGGAGTGTCCTGGTTATTTGGAAATGGGTGACCTGAGGGAGGGTCCTGGGCCCCTTGGGGGAGGCCCTGCCTGTATCACTGCCACTGCTGGTAGCCATGGAAGCAAAGCAAACGGATGTCCCCAGAGGCCTGGCAATTAGTAGTGTTTATAAGAAGTAAGGTGCTGAGGGCTGGCGTGAGCTGTGTGTGTAGAAGAGGGCTGCCCGCTCAGGTGCGGCCTGATCCAACTGGAAGCAAGGAGGGCCAGGGCTGGCCTTGGGGGGCCTGCAGGCCGTTCACCTCTCGCACAGACATCAGCTACCTGGGTGTGTTGAGTGCGAACACAAGTTCTGTTTAGAGTCGGCACTCTGACTGCCAGGCTGAGGACGAGGGCAGGAGGGCAGAGAGATGGGCAGGGGTTTAGTGGTTTCTGCAGAGATGACGATGGCTCAGATGCAGCTGGGGTTGAGAAGGTCGGGGCAAGGCGCAGGAGAGGAGGGTGTGGGGTCCTGGGCTGTGGGCCTGAGCAGCTGGACACGGGTGGGGTTGGGGGAGTGGAGCTGCCGTGGCCAGCACACCAGTTTGGTGTTCAGAACAAGCAGGCGCCCCACACAGTTAAATCTGGACAGCAGTGGGCAGTGAGAGTAGTGCAATGTTGGCTTCTGGTGGTTTTGGTGATGGTGGCCTCAGTGTCACTGCCCCATGACTGTGGGCAGTACTGGCCGAACCCTCTGCATGGGATGCGCCCTGCCCTCTGTGATCCTGGGGGCTGGAGCCTGGTGAGAGCCGGGGTTGTGTTCTGCCTACTCACTCAGGAACAGCACTTGCTCAAGGTGACAAAAGATCACAGCCCCAGGGACTTCTGGGAAGAGATGAGACAGCAGTGTCCCTCAGACCAGAGGCCTGGGTTTGCTAACTCCGGTCCTGGTGTCATGAGACCCGGGCATGAGCCAGTGTCTGGGTGCTGGAAGCTGCTTGTCTTCCAGCCAAGGTTTTGCTGAGTGAATGGAGTACCGGGTAGGGCTGGGTGTGGTGGTGCACTCCTGTAATCCCAGCACTTGCTCAGGATACTGAGGCAGGTTTAAGGCTACATGGTGAGACCTTGTCTCAAAAACCAAAAAATTTAAATAAACTAATTTTAAAATCCAGAGTTTGAGAACCACCTATGTCCAAGTGATTGGTGGGTTTCCAGCAAGGAGGTGTGAGGTGGAAGTCACCATTGTGCAGGCCTGCTGAAGACGCAGCACACTCACTCCCAGGCAGGAGCCTGTGGTCAGTGGTATCCAGAGCTCCGCAGAGGCCTTTCCCTGCCCTTGTGGCTTCCTCTGTTCACCTGTACTCTCCCTGTGGAGCCAGACATCACAGTGGGCCTGGACCTGCTCAGTGTCCCCAAGTACAGGCTCCCTCTGCCCACAGGGACATGGGGCTCTTCTTCCTCGTGGGAAAGGAGCTGGGGTGCAGAGGACTTTGTGATGCCCCAAGCCTGGCCGGCCCCTGTGGGCTCTGCCCCCTCTTTTCCATCTACTGCTTGCCATACCACCAGGTGTGGATGACCTGTGGCCCACGTTCCAACCCAAGTCCCCTGCCCCAAGGTGACAGTGATGGCTAGGGCCACACCTTCTCCAATCTGTGCCTAACATCCTTCCTGTCACCTTTTACAGAAGCATGTTGTGGAGACATTTTTTGGATTTGATGAGGAGTCTGTGGACTCGGAGACATTGTCGGAGACATCCTACAACACAGACAGGACTGATAGGACACCAGCCACCCCTGAAGAGGACTTGGATGATGTAAGCAGACAGCAGTCATGTTGCTTGTCAAGCTGCTTCCCCAGGAGCTGTTCCTAGCCCAGTTCCTCCCTACAGTGTCCAAGCCATGGCCGTAGGGAGGTGGTACCCAGGGACACAGGTGGGCAGCTGTGGGGCACTGAGTTTAGCAAGGAGAGTATCTGTGCCATGCTGGTGAGCCTTCTATCTTCAGCTGTTCCGTGCCTCACTCTCCAGCCCCACATCTGCCTGTGTACATGCACCTGTGTGTGTGCACACGTGTTCACATGGTCATGCCCACACACACATCCACACACTCACACCAGCTAGTGAAGGCAGCATCATTGCTTTTTTGAGGACAAAGATGAAACATCGTGGAACAGAAATCCAAACACTATTGAGTAGAAAGTGACAAGGAGAAACTGTTCAAAGCTCTATCACCCAGGTCACCTCTGTCCCCCTCTGCTGACCACCTGTGCCACATCAGTCATACCCCTATGGGACTTGGACTGTATCCCCAGGCAGCACAGATCACTTCCTTCTCTCTCTGCCTCCTCCCAGCTGAATTCCCTCAGGAGTACCATGTAAACTCCATGGGTTTTGGGCCTCAGTGGCTAGTGGTCAGGCCTAGTGACTCTCCTAAGTCCTGGACTTCTTTTGTGTAGAACTTCTTCTTCTTGTGCACCTGGCCTGTGTCTGCCTTGCTTCTGTCCCCTCTCTGGCTCTTCTGCCTTTGCCCCTGCAGTTCCTTGTGGCTGTGAGCCTGGGCAGGGCCTTGGGTGAGGCTTGGGTGGCTGCATCAGCCAGCTGTCTCATCCTGGAATACAGTATCTGACCTCTCAGTTAAAGGAGGGTAGTCCAGCCTGGGTCACAGTCTCTGGGGCCGCAGTCCATGGTCAGTTGCTCAAGGCTGGAGCATCATGGTGGGAGGGTGTGGAGGAGCAGAGTAGCTTAGTTCATGGTGGCCAGGAAGTAGAACTGGGGAATAGTGCTAAAAAGGAGGAGCAGATATAGTCCCCAAAGCCACACCTCCACGACCCAGGACACTCAGAAGTCTGCTTTACTTGTCTCCTAGACAGCCCCCAGCCAATCAAGTTGACATTTAGGCTTAACCATAGTTAGGTGAACAGGCCAGAGACAGTTGTCCTCAGAGCTGTGCCCACTGGCTAGAGCAGGTGGCCACTGTGACCTGCCCTGAAGGTTCCATGGGTTCTCATAAGCTCTGTGCCAGGACTGCCCCCTGCAGGCTTCCAGCCAGGGGATGGACATTGCCCCTCTGGCACCCTCATCTTTTGGCCTCAGGTATAGCTGCATCTCATAGACATGGGGTGGGATCTTTTCCCCTTGCCTGGTGGCCTTTAGAATGACATCCAGGCAGCTTCCTGCACAAGTACTTGAGACCACAGGAAAACCCAGCATGTGCTGTGGGCATCATCACACCTGTCCCTGGGAATGGCCTCCTCTTTGCTCTGCCATTTTGTGTACACACTTTAGGACATGTCACCCCGTCAAGTGGTTCCCATGATACCTCTTCTCACATTGGAGGAAGATGCTGTCCTCTTGTCAGCTCTTTGGCCTCAGTGCTCACTGTATAGGGAGGGTCCTTGGTCACAGACATGGTGGTCTATCATGCTTCCTGCCTGGGTGTCTGGCAGGGCTTTTGTCCCTAGGCTGAGTCCCATATTTCTGTCTTCTTACATGATTTTTGACATGATCAGCCAGACATGGGCTTTTTGATTGGCTTTGTTTAATCCAGGCAGAGATAGACAGTGGGCTTCTTCTAGCACCAATGTACATGACTCTTTGTCTTTTCTTCTCTGACTTCCTGAGCACTTTACATTTGTGTGCATCCTACACTTCACAGGTCCCTGATCTGGGCATTTACGTAGTTTCCAGATCTACGACGGAAATGATGCTCTGGTGCGCCAGTGGAATCTCGTGCAGCTCTCTGCTTGGGGGAAGCTCCCAGAGTGAGTCGTGTGGCTCAGGTGGCCCACTGCTCCTTCCTCATGCTGGAGCCTCCTTGCTTACATGTGACTCAGTGACTCACAGGGTCAGGGAGCTCTGGGAAGGGTGCCACTGGTGAAGGTGTCTTACTATTTCCTGGTGGTGACCAGCTCACTAAGCACTTCTAGGAAGCAACTGTGACATATGTGTTGACTCTGGCACTCAAAGCCACGATGCACCACAGGTTGACTGATTTTCCTTCTCTATTACATTAAGACCACAACCAGAGAAGAGGCCGACCTGAGGTTCTGTCAGCTGACCCGGGAGTACCAGGCCCTGCAGCGAGCCTATGCCTTGCTTCAGGAGCAGGTTGGGGGGACCCTGGACGCCGAGAGGGAGGCCCGGGTGAGTGCCCGGCCCTTGGGGCTACTGGGACAGAAGGCAGGTCATGCGTGTCCTTTGGGGGATATGGTCCTGTCCCATCCCATGCTTGTGGGACCTGGAGAGGATCTGGGCTGACAGAGCACTTGTGGCAAGTTCTCTTTTGTGACACTGGACATCTGTCACTGGTGAAAGATGATGCTTTATGGCCTCAGCTGGGTCTGTGGCTGCAGGTTCAGCCCTCCCTGAGAGCTGAGCACTACCTGCCGCAGGGCTGAGGGCCCCACTTCCTGAGGGTTGGGATGGGGACTCAGCCAACTCCCTGTGGTCCCGACCACACATCTCTGCACCAAGCTGAGCTCTGCCTTCCCAGACCCCTCTCCACCCCAAGGTCCTCACAGATCAGGATTGCACCCTTCTGATAGACCAGGGGACACAGAGAGCTCACTCTGGGCCAGTGCTGTCCGGTGTTCCTGTTTCATTCCCATAGTGGCCCTCCCAAGGAGGGAAGAATCAGCCCCACCTTGAAGTAAGGAGACTGAGACTAAGCAGCTGGTCCGTAACAGGCTGGGATCCCCACACAGGAGGGTTTGAGGATCCCAGGAGGTGTGCTGGGCCCTGGTCGGGAGATTGGGGGGTCTAGGGTGCTGGGCTGGCCTCTGCCCAGGTGGGGGAGCAGGATGATGGGGATGGGTCTGTGCACGAGTAGGAAGGCAGCCTCCCTCCTGTAGGTCAGAGCAGGGGAGTGGCTGGCCTTGCTCCTCTGTCTATTCACTTTTGGTCCAGAGATTCACAGAGATGTACAGATTCTCCTGCAGATCCAACCCGCAGCAGCCTGAGGCTCCTGGTTCCCAGGCTCCATCTGGCTGTGGCCTAACGGCAGTGGCCCTGGGGTGGGACTTGAGCCTCCTGCCTGCCAGTTGGCTTCCCAGGCTTAAGTGACTTGCCTGATCTTGAAGCAGTTTGTTCTTTAGTTTTTGCTACAGCTGCCAAAGGACCCAAGCAGGCAGCTAAGCATGAGGGAAAGTGCTGGGGCAGTTGGTGATCTCTGAATGGGCCCGGTCACAGCGGGGCTGCACCCTGATGGTCCAGTTTCTGGCTCACTCATCCTTTGAAAGCAACTGGCCACCTCTCTGGGCTTCCGTTTCTTTGTTTGAAGTTGAGGTATTTAGAGCCCACAGCTCCTGCAACCTCTTAGTTCCTCACAACTTTATGTCAGAAGCCAGTAGATGACCTCAGTGCCATGTTCAAGTTGGACATGAGCTCCTAGACACAGACTGTCCCCCAGGTTACCTGTGTGCGCTCAGGTGACTGTCACTTCTGGTCCTTTCGGTTCCAGACTCGGGAGCAACTGCAGGCAGATCTGCTGAGGTGTCAGGCCAAGATCGAAGACCTGGAGAAGCTGTTGGCTGAGAAGGGACAGGTGAGCAGGAATGGTCACGTGCTCCGTGCATCTTTGTTTCTGTCCCCATGGTGGTGTCGCCAGGGCCACCTGTGTATCAAGGGGGTGCTGTTCTCTGGAGCGGAGCTCAGTATTCTGGGGATGATGGGAAAAGGCTGAGCAGAACCCAGGAGACAGTATGCTACTGACTACCAAAGGCCTACCTTTATGATGAGTGTTGAATCTGGCTTTTTTTTTTCCTTTCGTTTCCCAAATGCATAAAAATAGGAGATAATTTCAAAAGCAGAGTAGTGATCAAAACCTTTTCTGACTTGACCCTGGAGGAAAACTGCCATTTCCAACCTCTGGGCCTAATAGAATGACCACAGGGACACCCTGCGGCCAGATAGTGTCTCAGGAGAATCCAGCCTGTGCATCTCTGGGGAGTCAGCACCGGAGTCTGGGCTCTGGGTTCAATTGGGCTGGGCCTCAAGAGGTGGCATTTGGGCCTAACCCTGTCCCTGGACCAGGATGACATGAAGGATGGGGTCATCTGCAGTGGAACCAGCCTGGGGGCTGTGTGGTGGTTCTGCCCTGTGTCAGAAAAGCTCTGTCATTACAGCAGACAGACAGGACATCTTGGTGGCTTCGATTTATTTCCTCCTGGGACCCTGTGCCCGTAGGCTGTGAGCCTTCTGCTGGTCCTCAGAGGCCACCATCAAAGCTGTCTTTCACCTGCAGAGCAGCACCAGGCTGTCCCTGTCTTGGCATCATTCATTGGCCCCACTGCTGCTCAAGTGCCAGGGAGCATGTGTGGGCAGGTGGAGTGGCTGGTGGCATGCTGGCCCTGCCTCTGGGGCTGGTGGGGAGCTGGGAACCAGAGGTGGGTGCGAGGGGAAGGGGCTGTGGGAAGTGGCAAGCCACTCACGGAGGATGGGGGAGAGGCGCAGAGCAAGGGGCTCAGGCCATGTCGCACCATCCCTTGAGGAGTGAAGGCACCTCATGGCTGAGGTATATGTGTAGCAACCTGAGCTCCTGACCCTGCAACCTCTGTGAAGAGACTGAGCAGAGTGTGTGGGCATCTGACAAGGGATGGATTGTGAGAGCCTGAAGCCAGGTATGGCTCTGCCACTTCCTGTCATGTGGCCTTGGTGTCCAGTGACGGTACTGAGCACCGTGGGAGAGGGAAGCAGGGAGACTGGAGAGCAGTCCCAGGGAGAGGACGGGCTTCCCAAACTCTGTCCTGACTTCCCCTGGCCTCTTCCAGGCTGAACTTATATGTTCATAACTTGCCTGATCACAGGCTGTGACTGACTCAGCCTCCCGGATTAGGGTGTTAGAGACCCAGTGTTTGAGGGCTGCTTTTGCCTCCTGTGCCTGCTGAAGGGAGGGGTCAGTCTGGGGCAAAGCAGTGGCCGTTAGTCAGCAAGCAGTTGCTGGAGCCTTTGGCCTGTGCAGGTCCAGGGCTGGATGTATGGGAGATGCATCAGTTAGCTACCACTGTGTCACAGACCACCCAGGAACCTTTGTTGTTTAAAACATCAGAAGTTTTCTTTGCTCCCAGCTGGGTGGATTGGCAGTATGAGCTGGGGATGGCTGGCTGATAGTTCTGCTGGTCTCGCCTGCGTCACTGTTGAGGCTGCAGTGTCACTGGGGTAACCTGGGACTAGAAGGCCCAGAATGGCTTCGCCTTCCTATTTGTGGCACCAGCTGGGGCCTGGTCACCTTCTCCAAGAGGACATGGGCAGACCCTCCCTCTGCACAAGCACCCACTGGGGTTCTGCTCACGCTGTATCTGCTGAAGTCCTTCTAGGCCAGGCACAGGGTTGGTGTTGCTGGGAGGGCATCAGAGTCCCGCTGCAGAGGGCAAGTACGTGATCCACCACCTGACAAGGTGGACAGATGCGGCCCTGTGCTCGGGGCAAGCCAGTAACAGCTGGGGCCTTCCTGGACCTTCCCTGTGCCTGGGTCTGGCTCTAGGCTGGGACTTCACTCTCGAGGATCCAGTGTGGACCAACTTGGGGGTGGGACTCTGCCGTAGGAGTAGCGTCTGTGGGTGAGACAGTGAGCAGACACAGAACCTGTGGGGCTGAGCAAGGCAGGAAGGTTTCCCGCACACCTTCCTTCAGCTTTCTTGGGCTGTCAGGCCTGACCAGATGAATCACACAGCTGCTGGCTTCCTGCGACTCCTTCAGGGGTGGTGAGTGGGCTTTCTTCCTGCGAGTGTGTCATTGGCACCCTTGCTCCCTCAGGATTCCACGTGGGTGGAGGAGAAGCAGCTACTCATCAGGACAAACCAAGACCTGCTGGAGAAGGTATGTCAGTGGAGCCACGGCAAGGCTGCCATCCGGGGCCAGGGCCTGGTGGTGCTCCCGGGAAGAGAGGTGCATCTCCCTCTTCTGAAATGATGCCTAGCTCTGCTTCTATCCTCTTGACTGGGTCTGCAGTGCTGGTGAGACCGTCCCCAGAGTGTTCTGCTAATGTGAGAGGGCTGGCTTGTCCCCAGCAGCAGACTTCCGGCTGCCTCTGTCATTGCTTTGGGCTTCCAGTGCCCCTTGGGTGGGGACACCTAATGCAGGCTCTCAAGCCACCTTGACCCAGGCCAGCTGGAGCTGAGCCTCTGTCCTGCCCTCTGGTCACATGCCTTCCCAGTGGTCTCCAAGGGAGTCCCACAGGCAGTCGTAGGTGTCAGCGTGAAGAGGAGGCATCTTGTTGGTGTACACTGCAGTCATCTTATTGTTGTTTTGTTTTGGTTTTTTGAGACAGGGTCTTGCTGTGTAGTTCAAGCTAGCACAGGACTCACTATGTAGTCCAGGCTGGCTTTGAACGCATAGTGATCCTCCTGCCTCAGCTTCCTGAGTGCTGGGATTACAAGCATGTGGCATGACACCCAGCTAGCCATTTTCAAGTAAACTGCAAGTTGCAGGATTAGAATTTTCAGCTCTACCCATTTGGGTCACTCCGTATGCCCTGGTCTCTGGGTCCTGGTACCCCCGTCCCATGTTTTGTATATCTGTGGATTCATCTCTTGTGGGCAGTTCCCAAGAGAGGGCCACACCCTGGGTTGGGCCTCCACTGTGGAGCGGCCCTGAGTCCCAGGCCCTGTTGGCCTTGCTCTGACCTGGCAACCTGTGTGGGCCCAGTCACTGTATAATAGGGTGGCCCTGTGGGCCAGGAGAGCCCTAGCACCCTTGGCCTGGCGTGCCAGGCTCTGGGAGCCCACTTCCGAATGGCCCCCGGTCTGGAATGGGCCCAGAGGAGAGCACTCCTGTGTCCTTCTGACTGTGAGGAGTGCGGAGTGCACGGGTGCAGAGGACACCCAGTGCCATGCCTATGCATGCTGTCTGATGGCCCCTCACTGCACTGGGCCAGGCTGCAGCTGTCACCATCCCTGGGCACCAGCTCAGGCCGAAGCAGTTATATACCAGGCAGCTGGGGCAGCAGTGCTGGTGGTCTTGCTTCCCAGGCTAGTGTGTGCTCTCTGTGTCTAAAAGCTTTGTGGGAACTGAGAGACCTGAGCCACAGGCTGCTGGTCCCTGCCAAGGTGGGCTTCATGGGCCTGGTTGGAGGGACCCTGGACAGGCCCTGAGAGCAGATGCACTCGCCCACAGTGACATTGGGCCAGGGCCTGTATGACTCTAGGTCTTCTCTCCTCACCATCCATTCTGTCAGCAAATGTATAAGTGGCCATGTTTGGTGCTGTGGTGGTGGAGCCGGCCCAGCCCCTGTGCTTCTTCCACAGTGTCTTCCCGAGCCTCTGCAGCAAGCCCTGCCCTTCCCAACCATCTCCTACCGCCAGTTCCCTGTCCCCAGAGACACCCAACAGGTGGCCCGTGATGTGGGACCCAGGTGTGAGACAGCAGCTGCCACCACCCATTAATGCCCAGGTGTCTGCTCTAGATTTACAGGCTGGAGATGGAGGAGAACCAGCTGAAGAGCGAGATGCAAGACGCGAAGGATCAGAACGAGCTGTTAGAATTCAGAGTGCTAGAACTCGAAGTAAGAGACTCTATCTGTTGTAAGCTCTCAAATGGAGCAGACATTCTCTTTGAGCCCAAACTGAAATTCGTGTAAAGCTCCCTGCCGTTTCCAAGCATGTGTGAAGGGACATGTTATCGTTTCTCTCCTTTCTTTCTTTCTTCTTCTTCTTTTTTTTTTTAAATCTGTATGTTCAGAATA
Organism: Petromus typicus; assembly: GCA_004026965.1. Taxonomy (NCBI): domain Eukaryota; kingdom Metazoa; phylum Chordata; class Mammalia; order Rodentia; family Petromuridae; genus Petromus; species Petromus typicus. The sequence continues at coordinate 72,041 of PVIR01002662.1, forward strand.
TTTCACTGCCTTAACGTGTTCTGGGGAGGATGCTCGCCGAAGTCTGTGGACCTGTACCAGAGCTAATATATTTATTGCCTACGGCTTGTTTTGCACTTAATAAAATAATTTGTTTTTGCAATATTTTGCCTTTTTTATTTGTGTTTCATTTCCATAACTACTTCTTCCCTGCATGCATAGTCACCGGGTCTGCGTTCGGCAAACCCAGACAGAAGCACTGTTGCAGATGGTAGCACACCTTTTTTAGTACCTTGCATGTAGCAATCCTCACCTCTCGAAATCAAGAGTCTGACCCTGCCAGCCCTTCATCCTCTAGTGTGTTTAGTGCCATTTTGGGTTCCTTTTCTATTTGCCAAGGTGCACACAAGGTAAGTAGAGGCAGGGGAGAAGGGTGTATTTGCACAGGCAGTTAAGACAGATTTGTATCTAGTGCACTCAGGCCGGAGCACTGTAGCAATCTGGGTTAAACAAATCAGCTGAGGTTCAGGCTGCAACTCAGAATTCCTGAGGAGGGGTGGAGAGATTGAGTGCTGTTCAGTAACTTCCAGGAACTCCCGCGGTGCACTGCGGGGACACGGAGAATGAGTATGGATGTTCTTGCTCCCACCTGCAGTCTGGCCTCGGGTGTGTCCCTGCCTTGCCTGCGCTCATGGTACTTCATAACCCCCCTTGTTTCCGTTTTAAAGTCATCGGCATCTCCAGCATCACCTAAGTTTGTGACAAGCTTCCTTGAGCTCCACAGCGATGTGGCGCTGCTGCTCCCTGCTGACACCTTGCATGTATGACCCTGGTCTCAGTGAGCGCCTCACAGTGTCTGTGGCTTTTCTGATTTTGTTTTCTCTCCTGCTTAAGTTGAAACTTCTGTCTGCATTAGAACTCACTGCCTGAACCTTGTCCTGTTGCCGGGCACGGGGCTGACAATCGCAGCACCCAGGGTTGCCATGCGACTCACCGCTTACTTGACCTGAGCGTTTCATTCATGATTCAGATGGAGGAAGTTAAGGGGTCGCTGTTAAAACCTCTGCCACTGTGAGCAGGACTTCCACAGGTCCCTGTTAGGAGATGCTGCCTGGTTTACTAGAATCTTCTTTAAATATTCCCAGCGGCCTTCAGAGCCACTGGAAATCAGATTTCTGACTTTGGTTCTTATAAAATATGAGCTTCTTGGCTGATCTCTTCTGTGGAGACTCTATTTAAATACACATCCCTAGTGGAAGGGATCCTAAGACTTTGACACTAGGTTGGCCGGGTGGGGGCTCCCTGGAAATCATGGCGTTGGCAGTTCCTCCTCCTTCCTCCAGCTCTCTGTCCCTGCAAGAGCAGTGTGTGCATTCTGCCTCCTAAACTCTTGCTCTTTCTGTGTGCTTGGATTATCAGAGCTCACTGGCCCAGTTCCACCAGCCTCACCCAAAGCAAGTCATTTTTTATCATACTATTCAGTCAACTCAACGCAGTTTGATCTTGAGTACAATTTGAAGGTCTTCCCTGCTGGCCCAGTGACTCCTGCCCATGCTGAGAGCAGGGTTCTGTCCTACCAGTGTGCTGTATCCTTGTAGGCAAGTTAGCTTGTTCTGGCCTTTTTGAGGCCTTGCTACTTGATGTATGCTTCCTAAATGCCTCTTCCAGGAAAAACGCTCCCTCCTAGAGATGTGACAGTAAATCTAAGAGAGGGACAGAATCATCACTGGTTCTGTTTGTGTGGTTCAAAGAAAACTCTGAGCAGAGCCAACTGCTTATGTGGACAGAAAGTAAAGACAGGAGCTGGTTCTGGCTCGGCTGCTCCCACACAGGGACCTTGGACTCTGCGTCCCTGAGCTTCTTTGTCTGTAGGGAGCAGTGCTGCCTGCCCCTTTGGGTTGCATGGGGGTTCAGCGGGTGACCATGTGCCTGGACAGCAACACACCGCACCTGAGGCCTCTGTTCCCCATCCAAGCACAGTGCCATGGTTTAGCACATTTGCAATCCGGTGATACCCTGGGTTTTGATCTTGCAGTGGGCAGACCCTCGAATCCCTATTAACTACTTCTTCCTAGCTGAGTAGCCCAAGAAGTACACAGATACCTGAAGGGTTCCTTTCTGTGGACAGCCCTGAAGACGCTGTATTCATAGCCAAGGATCGTATGCACTTTGTGGTTGTGAAACCTTTGCCAACTGGAATGTGTTGGTGTTTACTGATAACAGGGGAAAATGGCAAGTGGTAAATAATCCAATCAAGTTCTATTTTTAAACCGAATCTTTTCCCCAGGAGAGAGAGCGGAGGTCGCCAGCCTTTAACCTCCAAATCACCACCTTCCCCGAGAACAACAGCAGCGCCCTCCAGCTGTTCTGTCACCAGGAAGGAGTGAAGGTAGCGTGCGTGGGGGGCCTCGGCTGAGCCGATGGCAAGGGATCACTCAGAGCCAGGCTCAGGGGTCAAGGGGGATTGTGTCCCTGGGCCAGGGACACATTGGCCATCTGAGGTGCCCACTGAAAGTCATAGTTGGTTTTTTAAAGGCCACCAAATATCCCCTCTTTATCCATATTGAAAGCAGCAGTACTTGGGATGCCGGCTAAATGCAACTCCAGTCCGGCCTGCCTGGCTCTGGCCTGAGTCCTTCTGAACCTTAGTTCTGGGCTTTGAAACCCAAATGGCAGCCCCTGTGTTATGGAGCCAGGGTGGCCACGCCTTTAGACAGTGAACAGGCGAGGTTCGCAGCATGGCGCCTTCGCGCAGGAAGTGCTTTGCAGAAGGAGCTACGGTGGCTCTAAGGCCCAGGGTTTTCCCAGCCTGGAGCTCTGCTAGGTCCTGCAGGCAGCACCCTCCAGACCTACCTAGGGCCTTTCCAGGATGCCAAACTCTGTCCTGGGGAACACGGCTGAGCACAGAGCTCTGCCCTCTCTGGGATGCAGAGGCCTCTAGGAATTGGTTTGCATGGTCTTTCAGCTCACATAAAAATGAACATTGGAAATCTTTTCCAGGATGTGAATATTTCTGAACTTATGAAGAAATTAGATATCCTTGGCGATAACGGGGTAACTATGAGCGATCGGTTTCTGGTTTTGTGTTTTTGTTCTGAACTGGGTGTAATTTGTGTGATTTTTTTTGTTTTGCTTTTTAAATTTCTCTCTAAGAGATCACTCAGGACAGTGTGAGGCTTGTGTCTGGCTGTGCTCCTGAGTGGGTGGCTGGGTCTGCAGTGGGTTCCAAAGCATCCTCCGAGCCTGTGAGTGAGGAAAGGACAGTGAGCTGAGAAGCAGGTTTCCAGAGGAGCAGGTTTCCAGAGGAGCACAGGGTCCCTCGACATGGCTGAAGTCAGGAAGTCAGGTGTTCGTCTTCCTGCAGGATGGGCTTAGTCAAGACTGTTTTGCAAAGTGCCACTACATCAGATGTCCCCAAGTAGAGAGACAGGAGCCATCTCTCTGCCTTGAACCACTTGCCCCCCTGCCTTAGTGAGTGGGGTGGATTCTCGGGTAGCAGCTCAGAGAAGAGCCGGTGCTGACTGCTGTGGGCCGCAGATCCAGAGTGAAACGCCCTTGCTCGTTTTTGTGTTGTAGAATTTGAGAAATGAAGAACAGGTTGCAATAATCCAAGCCGGAACTGTGCTTGCCCTGTGTGAAAAGGTAGAGCCCAGGGGCGTTGTGTGCGCACACCTGTCCCAGCACCCAGCACCACACGAGAAACTCCATTGGTGTCACGCTTGGTGGGGGAGCATGCGAGGGGTCTGTCTGCGTGTGCATGTGCTCAGGCATGCCTTGTCATGTGCTGGTGTAGAAATGGCAGGGCTGCAGGCAGAAACACAGACCTTGTCAGGGAAACAGTCTTGGAATGTGGTGTATTTCTGCCCAGGTTTTCCCATGGCCGCTTTTCTGTGCTTAGTGGAAATCATACTTGAACACCCCACTTTCTTATCCCGCTGTGTGAGCCATTTAGAATGGTTCCTAGCATCCCTCCCACTGGCCCCTCATCGTCCGGTCACGAAGTTGTCCCACAGACTGTGTCATCCGCCTCTGCAGTTAGGTGTCTGGGACATTAGCACTCTTCCTGGTGATGGACGGTGCACATAAACCTCCATCTCCCTGGAGACCCGCCCAGGAGCGGTTGTAGAAGCGGCATCTCCGAGCCAAATGGTGAGAAGATTCCCAAGGGCACTGGTGTGGACTAACGGTTTCCAGAGCAGTGGCTTCAGTGCCCTTTCGCCCTGCAGCACTAGTTACCACGTTGCTGCCTTCATGCTCCACTCGATGTCTCACCATTGACAGAGCTTGGTCCATTGATAGGCAAAGGACTGTAGGACATCATCGTTTTCATTTCCCTTTGCTTGGGTGTCAGTGAATGTTTTAATGTGTGTTACCTGTTTTGTTCTTCCATGTGGTTGTGATTGCATTACTTTCAAAGATTTTCTATGGGGGTGATCCATCTGTCTATCCATCCATCCATCATCTATCCATCCAACAAGTTAGTATTTGCTGTGATTATCTTTCTTGCTGACTTCTCTGTGTCCTGTACGTATTAAAGATGTTGACCTTGATCTGTTTTGTGAAAACCCATTGCTGGTTTGCTTGTCTTGTACATTGTGGGATATTTAGATACACATAATGGTCCTTTCTACATATCTTTTCCTTTAAAACCATATAAATTAAAATTTAAAATGCCGAGATCTTAAAGATCTTAATCAAGATCCCTTCCAGAATCTTCAAAGGGCATTTAGAGTATAGTTTCCTTCCCTGGGCATCTGTCCAGCCCCTCCCAATATAGCAAAGGACATTTAATGTTGTTGACAGACCATGGCCACACCTGGCCCAAGGTCACACGGTTGGAAAGGGCGAGCCTGGCATGGAAGGGCCCTTTCCAGGTCCTCTTCTTTTCCTTCACTTATCCCTGTGGATGGGGGGAGCTGGTGCCCCATAGTCAGCTAGCTGATCCGGTTCTGGGCACTTCTGGGACACACCCTTGCCATCAGCAGAACCAAGTGAGTGCCTGACCTCCTGGAGCAGGGTCCTGCACAGCAGGACCAGAAAGTACAGCTCAGTTGGTGTGACTCAGGTTAGTCCCTGTGCAGAGACTTAACTGAGAAAGAGGCTTTAGGCACTGGATGTAGCCCCAGCCTCAAGGACCTGGGGACACCAGCTCTGCAAGTTCCTCCCTCAGTGTCAGAGAGCCCTCTGTCGGCTGGGTCCTTGGCCCCTGTCTTTGCCCTCACTGCAGGTCAGCAGTTTGGTCCCCAGGCTCTGTGGCCACAAAACTCAACATTCCCTGATGAATGTTTGTGGGCTCGTGGATGAAGCAGGAAACTGCTGAGGACTCAGTGTGGGTGGTTGGTGGTGGGCCTGAGGTGAGAGGTGTTGGTGGTTCTCGTCTCTTCAGCCCCTAGTTTCTAGGGGTCCAGGGCCAGAGTTGAGGAGCCCAGGGCTTCTCTGGCCTTAGCTGTGCTGTGTCCACACCTGAACCTTCCTATCTGCTGCTATGCCCCAGCAACCCACAGCCATGCCTGGCTGTGCACCTGCTCCCTGGGTTCCTCCCCTCCTATCTGCTCAGATTAGTACTTTCTCTCCAGCTGGAAGAGGGGCCTGTCTGGGGTTCAGCTCCCCTTGCCTTCTGTACCACCTCCCAGCTTGCTCCTTGCTGAATTGCACCAGCTCCCTGCTAGCTGCTATCTGGCTGCCTGTGACTATCAGAGCGTCACCCACTAGGCAGTCTGTCACCATGCTTAGTGCCCTAAATGCCCCAGAGCAATGCCCTGACCTTCTGCTCTGCACAGACCTGAGGATGGAAGGTCGGGGGGGGGGGGAGAACACTCAGGCCTGACATTTATGGAGCCCCAAGTAGGGCCAGTGCAGAAAAGCCCATTTCCCATCTAGAATAGTCCTCGGGAACAGGACTGAAAACTGTTCTCTTGGGGTGGTTCTGGGAGACCTTAGCCCTGCTGCTAGCTGGTGAATATAAGCAGCTTTAGTCTGGAGTGGCTATGTCTCCTTCCTACTGGAGAGCAGGCTCAAGAAGGAAGGGGGCCATTGGGCAGGGTGGGTGCTGGACTAGCAGCACCCTGAGCAGGCCGGCAGGACAGCTGGCTGACAAACGGCCTGCTTTGCCTGGGACAGAAGAGTCCTGAGATGTGGAAAAAAATGCTAAAACAGGGATATCTGAGGGAAACAGGAATGAGTTGGTCATGCTAGAACTGCTGGGCACTGCAGAGGTGGAGGCAGAGGAAACATCCTTTTGGGGTTACGGCCCTCATGGGCCCTGGGCCAGGCCCTTTTTACCATAGGCACCTCACCCTGAGAATGGTTGCTCAGTGCAGTGCAGGGGTTGAGCCAATGGGAGCCGGCTTCAGTGTTCTAGAGGAGGCACCAAGCCTGTGCCTTAGTGCATAACCTGATCTGGAGTGCGCCGGATGTTCCTTCCCCCAGTGGCAGCCTTCTTAGGCAATGCCCTCCTCAGCTACTGCAGCCCCTCAAGGATAATGCAGCAAGCCAGCTGCCCTGCTCTGGCCCTGTCAGATACCTCCCTGGTTAGTTGCCCCCAGTGGCCAGCAAATGGACTTACTCACCTTGGCATGGGGCTGACACCCGGCAGAGAAGCTTAGTATGAGACTAGCGAGGGCATGTGGGTCACAGCCAGGCCCCTTTCCCACAAACAGTTAAGATTCATTGAGAAGTAGACAGTCCAAAAAGAGCGGAGTGCTGTACATCTACACTCTCAGCTCTGCTCTCCCTAAGGACTGGAGAAAGAGGCTGAGACCAGGGTCACAGTGACAATTTGTGATGGCTGGTCCGGGTCTGAGGGCCATCTTGGAAGGGAGCAGAAGCACTGGTCCCCAGCTGTGGTGGATCCAGGCCTACCCTTGGGGAGCCCCAGAAGTGGGACACAGAGCCCTGGCTTCATGCATGTGACGCCCCAAAGCCTGTAGGCAGCTCCTGTTTCCCCACTGAGCATGCAGTGTCTCCTGGGAGTGAGGGAGACCCATGAGTACTGATGGGCTTTGACAGACCCTGGCCCTCATGGCTTAGGATTTGGACTGGGTTTCTGTCCCTTGAGAGGAAGGACCTGTCAAGTTGTTTATATGCACAACCAACACCTGTATTTGTGTTTAATGGCCCCCTCGCACACACAGCCTTCAGAGAAGCTGTTCCAAGAGTGGCTGGTAGGAGATTCAGACCAAGAAATTCTCCTGTCAGTTTTCTTCCTTTAACGATCATTTGTTTGCATTAGTGTAACACAAGGGAGAAGCTCCCATTCCGAGGGCCTGCACACCGCTGGCCCTGCTTCCACAGCAGGCTCCAGCAGGCTCCTTGACATGGCTGGGAACCCTCTGTGGCTGTGATTTTGCCACTTCTTCCCTGGGCAGCCACTCCTACCAACACCACGGTCTCAGTGCCACAGTGTCCCTCATGCTGCAGTTGTCTGTTAGGCACCTGCCATGTGCCAGGCCCTGGGCTAGGCAGAGAGAGGCACCAGGAGTCACATGTCCCCACCTGGGGGTTGGGATGGGAAGCTGACCACAGCCTCTACCTCAGTGTGGTGACATGCATACGGTGACCTGTGGGCCCAGGAAGCAAGGTGGGTACCCTGGAGGAGGTGGTACTAATGTAGGGCCAGAAGGACAGACAGATGCTGGCTCTGTAAAAGCTGGGGTGGGAATGTCCTGGGTAGCGCCAACAGTGAGTGCCAAGGTTCTGAAGAGAGAGAGACTGGCTGAGGAGTAGTAGCTGGGAGCTGCAGCCACCCAGCAGAGGAGGGGTTGCAGGGCACAGGGTGCTGGGAGGCAGGAAGGATTTGGGGTATAGGTGTTGGGCAGAGGTTGAGCCAGATGAGAGGCCTGAGAAACAGGAAGAGGGGAGCGGAGGGGGCACTCTCCTGGGGCCTCTCACTGCTAGGAGCAGAGGGTAGACTGCAGGGCACAGCGGAGTGCTTGAGTGAGGTCAGGTCTTGGCAGGAGTGGGCAGAGTGGAAAAGGCAGGCCCAAGTGGGAAGCTGAAGCAGGAGAATCCGGGGCAGATGCAAGGGGCTGAGGAGGAGGAGAAGCAGGGAACCCAGGGCAGCTGTGGCGTGCTCAGGATTGGGTGAGGGGTGCATCAGCTCTAACAAGGAGGGGCTGTAGGCACCAGGATGCACCATCACATCCAGGCTCCTCATGCGCCTCTCCTGCATGTCAGTCAGTGGACAGGGACTCCCCTTTTGGTGGCACGAACCTCCTGCACCTGCCCAGACCTTCCATCTCTGGCCTGCTATTCGGCTGCAGGGCTGAGGCTCCCTTGGTGCCTGCTTTCCTATCACCTCCCATGCTGTGGCACACCTTGCTGGATGGGATGCTGGTGGCTGGGGTTCCCGTAGGCTGAGCTCACAGTCCCAATCCCCGACCGTGTGACCTTGGACAAGGCGACTGATTGGTCAGCCTCCACGTCTTCAGCTTCAAGATGGGGAGGTCACGAGGCTCCGGCAAAGTCAGCTTTGCAACACATATGGTGACATCAGCTACACACACTGGTGGCTCAGCCACAAATCTGAATAATCACACATATGTCTGTCCCCTGAACACTAAATTCACAGCTCCATGCCACACATGAGTCACCCACACACCTCCTGCCTCCTTCTGCTGGGCTGGCCCTTGACAGCAACTCGCACACATGCGGGGTCTAGACTCTCATGAGCCTGCTCAGCCAGGGCAGGCCTGGAGAAGAGGACCTCCATGTGGGCTGCAGCCTGGGCCCAGCGAGCTGCTCTCACCTTGCTGTGCCCTCCTGTCCCTGCTGTTTTCTAGTGGCTGAAGCAAATAGAAGGAACCGAGGCAGCGCTGACACAGAAGATGCTGGATCTTGAGAAGGAAAAGGTAGAAGACTGGACCCCCTGCCTGGGGCGGGATGGTTGGAGAGTTCAGAGAATCGCCCCAAGGAGGGCGCGGCATGTACTTTCATCGTTATTTCATCAGAGGCCCTTCTAAGTTCCGCTCTGGCCTTGTGGTTGTCCTGAGTAGTTCACATCCTCCCTCCCATGCACTTATTCATGAGGGTCATTTTCTGAACCTCTGCTGTGTCCCCTGGGGTCCTGTGCTCATGTGTCCATGTCAGAGACACAGTGTGACATAGAGGCCTGGGCCTGCTCACTCTGGAGATGCTGGGATGGCTAGGATTTTTGCTGGCCAAGAGCAGGTGAGGCCTGGGCTTGTGGGTGGACCCCTGCACCTCTCTGGGTTGCGGCCATGAGAGATGGTGGCACACAGCCATTGTCCCATGGGGCTGGGTCCTGCGGCACCCAATCACTAGCACTGGAGGGTCCTTCACTGAGTGCCTGGCGCACAGGGAAGCCATTTCACCCTCCTGGGATGCACAGAGGTGGCTCTCAGCCAGTCTCGAGTCCTCTGAAACTGACTGCATCTCTCCAAGCAGCCATGAAGTGGAGGAGTGGGCACTGCACAGAGCCCAGGGCTATGTGGTGTGGAAAGAGCCCTGGACCATGGCAGAGACCCATGCCTCCCACAGTGCACTGGGGCATTGAGGACTAGGCCAGGGCTTTTTGGCCCTCTGTCCCTTCCACTGAATTCAGGCACACAGGAGGGGCAAGGGCAAGCGAAGCTGGATGTCTTGGCCACGGTTCCCATGAGTGGTCCAAACGGGCCTGGCTGTGAGGCCTCTGCTGGGCTCCTTGCAGGAGCAGGCCAAGAAGGCCAGTGTCTCACGTGGTGCCAGGGCCTTTCAAGCGGAAGGGTAGCTGGGTGTTGGGGACCAGTGCTGTCCTGGACACTTGCTGTGGCTGTGACCCTGACCTGTACCCCTCTATTTCAGGACCTGTTTAGCAGGCAGAAAGGCTACCTGGAGGAGGAGCTGGACTACAGGAAGCAAGCGCTTGACCAGGCTTACCTGGTAGGACCAGAAGTGGGTTTGACACTTTGGCTTTTCAGACTGACTCTAAGTGGGTGGCTTTCCCTGCCATCTAGGACCATGTTTGGGGTGCTTGCTAGCCTGTGTGTGTGTGAGTGAGGATGCTCCATCTCCACTTGTGCAAACTGGCAGGTGGGGTTTTCTAAACCAGTTGTGAATTGCCAAAATATTCAACATTATCTTGGTGGTTTCTCTAGATTTGCTTATAAAATTCTAGTCCTCATTTGAGATGAACAGGAAGGAAGATGCTCTTTCTTATGTGTTTGTTTATATTTAAATATTTATTTATACTTAAAATCCTGAGGTGAGTTTTCCTATAAAAAGCAAAAAGAGATGGTTCCAAAAAAATACAGAGCTATTGCAATGGAGGTCAAACAATATCTAATGCAGAGTGACCAGTTGCAATGCCCTGAATAATGCTGTGTGGGGGCCACACAATTGGTTCTGGGCTTCCTGGTGCTTAAATTTCAGGCTCTTGCGTCCTCATGCCAAAAGCCATTGTGGTTGTGTCCCATTGGGCTGGGGGAGGAGGCGATGGACACTGTGGAGAGAATTTAGACCTCAGTGCCGCTTTCAAGGGAAGCAGCTGTGTCACACACAGTGGTCTTAGTTACTGTTCTCATTGTGGAGACAAAATACCTGACACAAAAGTTAAGGGGGGAAAGGTTTATTTTGGCTCACAGTGTGTAGAGGTTTCAGTCTATAGCCAGCTGGTTCCAGAGCAGGGTGGCAGGGCAGAGTAGAAACATTTCTTGGCGCGCAGAAGACCACAAGGCAAGTGGAGGACCTTAACAGCTTCCTTTGGCCCCTGATATACTCTGTCTAGGCTTCTGGGATTAAGAAGGTGCCAGACCAAATGGAGCTGATTTAGTAATCGCCCTCCTTTAATCTCAGAGCCTTTAATTCTAACATTGCACCTTAAGTCAGGCACACAATCTAGATCCAGCCACTTCTGAGAAGCCCCTGCCTATGACCGCATGAGGTTTTGGAGGCATCTAGTCACAGCCATGGCACAGAACAGTCTTGGGCAACAGCAGATCTTGGCCTGTTCCCTTGTCCCAAACACCAGTCAAGGAGCAGAACAGTGGTTCAGAGCTTTATTCGGCACTGGAAGCACAGACACTAGGGCTCAAGGTCAGCCCTCTGTGATGAAATAACTTTGGGGTTTGCAGAGAAGAGGAACCAAAGGGAGGTTGGAGGTTCTCACATCCAGCAGCACAAGTCATCATGGTCAAGGTGTGGTCTGTCTGACAGCTATCTTGGGCAGGTTCATGGAGGTGGCTCTGGAGGAGTCCTAAGGGTTAGGAGGACATTTTGGTCCCCACAAGATGATTGACGGCTCTTGCCTGGGGATAGCTGGACTTTTCCCTGGGGTGATCTGTGTGAAGGCTCTGCTCTTCCTGGATCCATGACCGGCAATTCTAGAACAGGCCGTTGACGGTCCCTACAGACCCTTATCTTCTGGCCATGGTGTCACCAGTCCAAAGGAGAAGAACTAGGCTTAACAACTGTAAGTCTAAAAAGGCTCCTGTTAGTGTCTTGTATTTGGAGGCTTCCGTGCTGATGGACACACTTGTGTGTGGGCCTGAGCAGGGGTCTGGCCCAGAGTTTCAAGGTGACAAAGGACAGAGATAAAAAGCCAAGGCAGCTATGCTGAGCTATATCCTGCTTCAGCTTCCACGGGTATTGGCAGGCCCGCCTCTGGGTCCATGCTGGGTGCAGGGTGCATGTATAGCCCAGTGGGCTGGCAGGCTTGTCTGCCTGTCCTCAGGAGCATGGAGGGAAGGACCCATCTGGAAGCTGGTGACACAGGGGTCCTTGGGCACTGAGTGGAGGGTGAGCCAGCAGGCACTGGCAGGGCTGCATGGGGGCCTCCACCGTGCTATAGGAGGGATGCCAAGCTTCATGTTTCCCAGGGACAAGGAGGGAAGTGGAATGCCATGGTAGCTGTGGTCATGATTAGTGTGGCCCATGGGCCTGGGGTCCTGCACCTGGGACGGGGCTCATAGAGCCAGTTAACTGGTTGTTTGAGGGCTGCTTGTGTATGGACATGGGGTCCACTGGGACAATGATGGGACCATCAGCAGCTGCCTTGGAAGAGGAGGAGGAGTTCTCAGGGGAGGCAGGAGAGGAGACAATTCTCTGCTTCCTACAGAGTCCCAAAGGCTCCTGGGCTGAGGGTAAAACTCAGGGCTTTCCCAGGGTGCTCCAGTGGGTGCTGAGGACCCACTCTGCTTCACCAGGCTGCTCCAGCAGGTGCTAAGGGCACATTCTGCTTTACCAGGGTGCTCCAGCGGGTGCTGAGGGCCCCCTCTGCTTCACCAGGGTGATTGGCTTTTGGGGGAGAAGTAGCATTTAGAGCATTGCTGGCATTTGCTCTGGGTTAAAGTTGTTTTTCCAGCATGGCCCCAAAATAAATGAGTGCAATCGAGGTACCTCGTCCCCTTGGCACTGCTTAATAAAGGGGTGTTCTGTGCCCAAAACAAGGAGACCACATTGGGAACCTGGAATCAGGCCAAAGTAGTTGAAGGTGAGCATGGTGGCAAGCAAGCATTCCAGAGATTGAGGCAGGAAGATTGCTGGGAGTTGGGAGCCAACCTCGACTACATAGCAGGGGCTCAGGACTGCTTGTTGCTCTGGTCAGTTCACATGCCCCTTAACCCTGCCGCAGACTCCTCCTGGCTCAGCCTCCTGAGGGCGCCTGTCTACCCCTTTGCAACCTGTACTTGTCTGTGTGATTTGGGCCTCGCAGAAAATCCAGGACCTGGAGGCCACATTGTACAACGCGCTGCAGCAGGAGCCAGGGCTGCGGGCCAGCGAGGCGCTGAGTGCAGGCCAGCGTGAGGACCTGCAGGCGGCTGTGGAGAAGGTGCGCAGGCAGATCCTGAGGCAGAGCCGCGAGTTTGACAGCCAGATCCTTCGAGAGCGCATGGAGATGCTGCAGCAGGCCCAGCAGGTAGGGTCGGAGTGAGTGGAACATAGATGAGGCCGAGAGAGGGCGCCCTCCAGGGCCCTTTGCGGTCAGTAAGGCTGCAGAGGTTGGACGTGAAGGCCCTAGGGCCACACAGCCTGGCCCAAAGCCGGCCCTACTGTGTGGCCTGGCACATGTTTTCTTATCTCTCCCAATCCTGTTGTCTCTGGGGACAGGAATGCTGCTGGTGTCCTTGGGAAGTTGTACAGGAAGAGGCCAGAAGGGGTGGTGCTGGGTCTGTCTGAGGCTGAGACTGTGCCCACTTATGGGACATGCCACCAAGGGTGAAGGTGCTGACTCTGGTCAAGAAATCTAGCTCACAGCATGACACTTGTGTGCCTGAATAAAAATAAAGTCCCTGGGTGGCATATGCTGAGAAACAAACCCCAGACCTGGGGAATTTAAGGAAAAAGCACAGAACCAGCCACAGTGCTTGTCTGCCTGTTGAGCAGTTTGTGGGCTCAGGTCCCTTAAAGAAAAGAGATACATGACACCACATGCTAGTTCAGGCCTAGTTCTGGTAACTGAGCAAGACCATTAAAAGGGCAGAGAAGGTAGCTCAGTGTGTCGGCCCTGGTTCCACTTCCAAGTACTATTTTTTAAAAAAGAAGTCATTGAAATCACTTGAACTGCAGTCTTTGGAGGATTTGTGTAAGGTCTTGGACAGGTGGGTTCTGCTAACCCTCCCCATGGCCAGCTTCCCTAGGCTTAGCCTTTCCTTTCCTGTGGGGCCATTTCCAGATTGGCTGGGAGCCCTGCTGGAGGTCACAAGCGGACCCTCCTGCGCATCTCGAATAAGAACCTGCCCTCCATGTGTACTGAAATGCATGCCCTGTGTCTGCAATACAGTACATTGCACTGGCACCCAGAGGAGCTCCTGCAGGGGAGGCTTACAGGCCATAGGGCCACCCTTTGACCACCTGCTACTCCAGTAAGAGCCAGCAGGCAGCAGCAGGCAGGGGCAGCAGGAGCTGTAATGATGATGTAAAGGCTCAGGCTGTATCCCACCTCCCCGCCCTGCCCATCCCCACTTCCTTATTCCCCACATATCTCTCCAGCCCCCGCCTACCAGCCTCTGCTCTCTCCATCCTAGCCCTTCTACTTTCTTTGATCATCTCTGGGACTCTTACTCACCTCTCAAGTGCTTTATTTCATGTCAGCATTGCCTGAATCCTAAGTGGACTATAAGCTCTCAAGATTGGGGATCTTGTCTCCTCTGGGCACACAAAGCCCTGCTTGCTGAGCGAATATATGGGATCTTTTGCGAAATGCACTTTCTTGGTCCCACTCAGAAACTCTGCAGTGGGCCTGGCCACCATCCCTAGTAAGCCTCCCAGGCGATGTGGACCCACAGTGGACAGCTGGGCTCTGCAGGACGTGCTGGGGGCTTCTTTGGGCCAGAGGAAGATTCATCCCTGTTTTGGACTGCCTGCCCTTGACCTAAGCGCCTCCTCTTGGTGAAGTGTGTACAGGGCTGACAGGGGCTGTTGCTGGGTCCGCTTGGAGTGAGGGGCTCCACTGAGCACAGGGCAAATGGAAGGAATGAGCAGTGAGCCGGGGCAGGGCCGGTGCAGTGCCAGGAGTGGTCAGTGTCCTAGTCTGCTGGGATGGAGGGGACACGGCTCAGTGCCCAAGTAAGAAAGGCCCAGAAGCCCTGCCTGGGTAGGTGTCCTACACTGTGCTGCTCTGTGCCCACTCCTGAAGCACTCAAGTGAAGTGACATGGGACAGATACCCCATGAGCCTACCCCAGGCCTCCTGGTCTTGATGCTTGTGTTCTAGAAAGGTCTTAAAAGCATGTGGCGTTTAGTTCTGTTTCCATGAACTTGATGAGGACACAATATCCATCCATCATTTTCTTTTTTTATTGTGCTGGAGGTTGAACCCAGTGAACTACAACCTCAGTTTTTGTTTATTTTTAAAAATTTTGAGACAGAGTCTCATAAAGATGCCCAGACTGGCCTCAAGCTTGTGGTCCTCCTGCCTCAGCCTCCCAAGTAGTAGGAATTACTGGTGTGTGTGACTGTCCCCAGATAAAATCCACTCATCTTTAATAGAAGCCAAAAGAGAGTTCCCTTGGGAGCACTGATTGGAGGGGAGTTGAGTTGCCTTAGTTACTTTCCTTGTAGCTGAGGCAAAATACTTGACACTCAGTTAAAGGAGCAAAGGTTTATTTGGCTCACAGTTGGCAGGATGCAGTCCGTAATCGGCTGGCCCCAAGGCAGGTGGCGCAGCAGGGGGCATTGCAGTTCGAGGCAGGCAGAAGGCAGCAAACCAAGCAAGGAGCGACCTCAACTCTTCCTGTCCTTTATATCTGATCCAGGCTACTTTGGACAGACAGCACTCACACCCGTAATCCTGGTGCCCTTGAGCCCGTGTTGCCCCATGAATCAATCCTAGTATCACACCCTTGATCCAGCCATCTCTGAAAGAGCCCACCTATGTCTGCAGGAGGCTTTGGGGGGCATCCAGACATCAGCTGTAACAGCAGCCTCCTGGAGTGCTGGCATGTCCCCTGTTCGTGTGGGTGGCAGCGATGCTGGCGTGTGAGCTGAGCAGGCCTCGGAGCTGCCCGTTGCCACTTGAGCTTCTCTGCTTGTGCGCTGGATGGCATGAAAGAAAACAAATGCAGGTCCAGCCTGGAGCCTGCTGTGTGACATGTGCCCTGTGTGTTTCAGAGGATCCGGGACCTGGAGGGTAAGCTGGAGTTTCAGAAGCGGCACCTGAAGGAGCTGGAGGAAAAGGTAGGGCCAGCTCTGTCCCCAGACCGCTGTGAGGATCTTGTCCTCCTGCTGGTTTTCTAACCTTCCCCTGTAAGCACCTGCAGAAAAGTTGAGCCCCCCAGGTGCTCACTGGTAGACACACCTCCTTCTCAGTGGCTGTCAGGAGCCGGCCCTGTGCTTGTGCATGTATGTGTGTGCATGTGTATGTATGTGTGTGTGTGTGTCTTCTACAGCCCCACCTCCATCCCTCTGCCACTGCCTCACTGGGAAGCTTGAGGTCATCGCCCATGGATTCATCCATTTTAGAGGTCTCCATACAGCAGAATTAGTTGTGTGTTTCAGAGGTTGCAAACTTTCCTCCCAGAAGTGATGGGGCTCCTTGGGCTGGTCAGGATTTGCCACATAGCCCTGTGTGCCAAGGATGGTGGCAGATTGGAATGCTGGGCCTTGGCTTCAGAGGAAAGGGACAGCGGGGATCTCCCCCGTGTGTGACTGTCCTCCTGCCCTCCAGCATCATGGTGCTCATCAGGGAAGACATGCAGTCTTATTCAGGACTCCGTGGAGAGGGGCCTCATGTGTCATTTACTACTTCCTGTGCACCTATATGGTAGCCATGAAGTCTCGAGGTCAGGGAACAAGTTTACTCATCTCCCTAGGACAGAGTGGGCCACTGCTTGCTGCTTGTTGTCATGTAGACAGATGGGTGTAGACGGGGACAGGAAAAGCCACAAGTGAGTATCGGTTTCACAGATGCAAGTTCATGCCTGAGCGTAAGAGGCAGGGCCAGACCCCCATGAGAACCTTAGCAGGTGACAGACAGGGGACGGGGTGTTCTGGGCTTGACTGCCTCAGCTGGTCCTGAGAGAGACTGGAAGCCGCTCTGACAGGGCTGAACTAGGAAGGCAGATGTTAGGCCTGTCTGCATACAGAGGACAGCGCACCCTGTCCTGTCCAGTGTGCAAGGTGAAGACAGTTCTTAAGGTCCCGCCCGTGCTGTCCGGAGAGGTTTAAGTCCCTGTCCTCCCACCCCTATGTAGGGATAACTGGCCATGTGGGGTCTCTGAGTGCAGGGGTGGGGTTTCTGAGACCCCTCTCCACCCTCCCAGAGCTCTTTTGAAGAGCAGAGGAGACTGGGTAGAATTCAGTGAAGAACATGTCTTAGGGGCTGGGCTGATGTCACACCCACATCTACACTCCTGTGGGTGGCTCAGAGATGGGTGGAAGGCGACCCTGCCCTGCCCACTTGGGCCAGGTTCTTATTTGCTGGGGAGTGATAGGCTTGGTCTCCCAGGGAGGCACATGGGTTCCAGGGCTCCACTGGATGGACTTGAGACCAGGCAAGGTTCTCTCTGCCCTCTGTTCTCCCAGCAACTTGGTCCCTTTGATAGTGACTTGATGTGTCATAGAGCCTTGATTGTCCATTAACAGAGCCACTGACAGGAAAATAAGCTTAAAACATGACTACAATTGTCCTTGCTGATGAAAAGTTAAAAATTTATCAAGTAGGTTTTGTTCATGATATTGTTACAGTCGCACATACAGCATCACTAATACTAGAAAAACAAATGAATTGCTTATTAATTTTTGAAGGGCATAAAGTTGCCAGTGAGCATTCAACTCAGAAGAGAAATCTGATTGTCTCATTACGACATCTTGCCTATCTCTCAGACAGAAGTTCTCCTCACCTCACAATCACACCCATTGCACCTTCGATCTTCTGCAGCTTGTATGTCTGTGCAGACCAACTCTTGACACAGAAGCTCATGCAACAGAAACCAGGGCAGCCATTTCTGAGGACACCCTGTGAACTCCGAGAATTGTCTTCCATAGAAGTAAACAGGCTTAGCTTCTCCAAGACAAGATCAGCATCCCATTAGTTTTCTGTCACCCTTTTCTTGTAATGTTAGAACAAACGGTACAAAAAGCAGTTTTGTCATTTATAAACATTAACTATATTATCTGTTTTACATATGGCCCAAGACAATTCCTCATCTCTCAGTGCGGCCTCCCACATCCTACCCTGTCCTGGCCCACCAAGTCTCAGCACCATAGTCCCGGTCTGTGGTGTCGATGGGGTGAGCAGTGCCCTCAGTGTGGGAGGCCCTGCCTGGTGTCCAGTCACATTGCTCCTGCAGCCTGCTACCTCTCACCCCATGTGCCAACCTGGGTCACTGTTCTTATAAGATGCTGTCATTGACCTCCATGCCACGTATCTTACATCTTTTTTCTTTTCTTTTCCTTTTTCTTCTCCTCATTTTCTTTTGGTCTTATGTTATAGTTTTTGTTCCTTTTTTTGTTTTTCTCACTAGCATTCATTCTGTGGCCTTGATGACACCAGGGAACCAAGCGCTCGGGTTGGTATCCTCTCCTCCTGGCAGAACCGGGGCTTCTAGTACATCGGGGCTTCTGGCTGGGTGCCCCTCAGGGGGTAGGGCCTGAGCGTGGCTGGAGCTGGGAGCTGGGCTCCTGGCTCTTGGGTTTGGGGGTTTGGGGTCCTAGAAGGCCCACTGTGGGAGGAAGACGGGAGGGCCCAAAGGTAATAAGGATCCCTCTGGTGGTTTCATCTGCAGAGGGATCTCCGCTTTATCCAAAGGCTCTTTCCACTTGCTTAGTCCCTTGTTCTCTCTGTTGCCATGGGGACAAATACATCTTCAGCATGGCGCCCAGTGAGTGGGTTTCCAGGGCCAGGGTCTGCACAAGAAGGAGGTTGGCAGACAAGAGGCTCATGAGGCCAGACTCTGACCTGTCAAAATACTCAGGGACCCAACACCCTGGCCCTCCCACAGCCCTCGCCCCCATGCCTAGTTTGGATGCCTGTCTTTGCCATCCTGGCATCTAGTCCTTTCCTGACCTTTAAGCCCTATGTCCCCAGCACCCAGCCGCCACCCTGAGGTGGCTCTTCCTTAGTGGGGCATAAGAGAGGGCACGACTTGGGTCTGGAGGGCAGTGCACATGAAGCCCCCCGGTGGAGTGGGGTTCTCAGGGCTGGTGGGGACAGAAGGATGGCACTCTGAATTCTGCTTCCTCTGCCCTGGACAAAGCAGGGAGGACAGCAGCGGGCGGGGGGGGGGGCACTTTAACCTTGGTTATGGTGTCATTTCAAAATGTTTTTAATCTTCCAGGATAGAAAAAGAGCTAATGGAATAAACTGAATCCCTTGTGGCCACCCCAACCCTACTCAAACCAAAACTCAACAGTGAAACAAGCTATACAAAGTCCAGAGACTGGAATCAAAATTCACGTTTATTTGACATCAGCTTTAATGGGGGCCTTTTGGATGTGCCGCTGGGTCTTGGCCACCCATGCTGTGCGGACTTGGCAGGGATGAGGGGACTGTGTCTCACTCAGAGCCACAGCCGTGTCCCAGCCACGGCACCTTCAAGAGCCCAAGGGGCAGAGACCTGGATGCCAGGAAACTAAGTGCAATTAACAGACAATAAGGGCTGGAGAGCTACCGCGGAGTGGGGACAAGCTCAAGTCCCTGTCCCCACACACGCCTCCCCAGCTGCAGTGTATGTGCAGCTGGATGCACAAGCCCTCTGCTCTGTGTACATAACCCCATGAACTGTTCTGTATCTACACCAGAGTCTGTCTGCCAGGGTGACTCGCACAGGTCCCCAGACTGGAACCCTAAGCTAGGGCCCATCACCAGAACCCTCGAGACTGGATGTTACAGCAGCAGGTGGCCAGTGAGAGAGAGTTGAAGCCTCTTGGAAGTAGAGGCGTGGCCTCCAGGACCAGGTTTTCCTGGGAAACTTGAGATGTGCCACTCCTGGGGGTGCGACCCAGCAAAGCCCAAGAACACAGTGTCCTGGGCCAGGCTGACTGAGAACCAAGACCCGACCCCACCGTGGATGAGGGACACTCACCGGTCCTGTGGTTCAGAAGACTGATGGGAGGGAACCCCTGAAGTCCCTTGAGGACAAGCTACCACCCCTGGGAGCTGCAGCATCATGCAGGGAGTGACCAGAGCAGACAAGCTTTGGGGAGGGTACCCTGAGAGTGGGCGAAGGGCAGGCTGGGCTGTCCAGACACCAGCTGCTGGAAGTGGACCCCAGGAGGAATCTGGAGGAGAGATGAGACCGGTAACCTTAGGTGTCAGCCCTGCCATTGCTACAGGGTGGGCGGGGTCCCAGAAGGCACCTGCTCTGCACTTGGAGCAGGAGGATGCTTGCTGTTGGTCTAGATGGTGTCGTTTAGGAGTGTGAACGTGAAGGATCCGGCTGTGAGCCAGGACACAGCTCTCTGCTTGGTGGCTGTGGGCCACCTGTGCCTTCTGATGACAAGAAACTTAGGAAGAAACAGAAATGACAGATTCAAGCTAACAAGAGAAACTGTCATTATTAGAAGGCCAGATGCAAGGACACAGAAGGAAGGACACAAATTCTGCACAGAAGAATTTGGGGCTTAGAGTGGACACTGCTGAGACATCTCTGTTGGAACTTAAGCTTCAAAGCCCCCGTGACCCCAGCCCACCATCAACCAAGACCAGGCGACCAAATGCCAAATGCGGTGACATCCTGTGTGAAGAGTGATGTGTGGGCATCGAGGCTGTGCCAGGTGTGTGGTCCCTGTGAGGGGAAGTAAAAGCGCCACAGACCTCACACAAAGTGAGGGTCTGCCTAGTGTCCCTGGTCCTGCTGCTTGTCTCTCTGATGCAGAGGACATGTGGCAGGGCAGCCTGGGCTGCACTGGAGTGCACTCGGTCACCCTAGCCTGACCACAGCCCTGCAGACTTGGGCCACCTTAACAGTTGCACAACTGATCAGGTGTCACAACAGCCACTCCTGTCTTGGGCTGTGAGATGCCCACAGGCAGGCGTGGGAGTTGCTGGCCTCTGGAGTCTAAATTCCTGTCAGAATCAGCTTTTCTCGTCACCATCCCAGGTCCCTGCTAGGGACAGGCCTGAGTATAAGGGCTGTGGTGCCCAGGGTGCTGCAGACCTGAGGGCCAACAAGTACATGACACTTATGTCCAGGTGAGGCACAGCCTCTGGCCTGCTTTGCCTAGCAACATTTATGCTGTTCCAGGGGAGCAAAAGTGCAAGGTCAGCCCAAGGTCACTTTCTTATGCAGGAAAGGAGAGGGCTGGTGCCCACACTCGCTCTCCTGTTCCCACCAGCCAGTGGAGTCTGCACACCAGGGTCTCTGCTTCCCACTCACTCCTCTGTGCTCTCTGTTCAGTGTCAGCCAGCTAGGCTGAGACAGGGAAGCTGGGGAGAGGAAAGTCTCCTCATTAGTGGGCCTCTGGGATGTGATGCTCTTCAGTGAGGGCCTCCGGCTGGTCACGGACCGGCCAGTGTGGGTGCTATCACTCTGAATGCGGGTGTTAAAGTCCACCCAGCCTGAGGTCCACTAAGCACCTGCAGCCCAGAGTAGGGCCCACCAGCTGGGCCCGGGTTTCCCCTCACACCACAGGACAAACTTCAATGGACCTATTTCAGTTTATTTCTTACCTGCAACTGGAACCTGCTAGAGGTGGATCTGAAGTCATCTTTTCATTACATGGCTTAAAGGAGGAGAGGTTTCTTTGTAGAAATTTCATCTGTGTCAAGGCAGGGTTGCATGGCAGAGGCACCTGGTGGAAGACAAGAAGCTGAGAGAGAGGGCAGCAGCCAGAAAGGGAGAGAAACCCTTCCAGGCCAGGGCGGCTTTGGACCAGACCTCGCCTTCTAACAGCAAGTTAGCTATGATGCCCCATAACCATCACCTCTCCAAAGCCCCGTCTATGGTCGCAGCATCCTCTTGGGGACTCCTGGGGCAATCTGGATATGACCTAATAGGGTGCCTCGTGGAGTGGGAAGGCCTCCTTCTCTCTCAGCTCATCTAAGTCTTCGTGGGGCTTCTGCAGAGCCCAGCCGGTGCCCAGGTCCTCTGTGTGGCAGATGGAGCCCTGGTCTCCAGGACCCGTGCCTCCTTGTCCACGTCCCTCCTTGCCTTTCCAGGGTGCAGGGACTGGGACTCCAAGCCCTGCTGTGTCCTCGCTGTGACCTTCAGCAGTGGGAACATCAGCAAGGCTCTTAGGGGCACAGGCCCTGTCCTATAGCTGCTTCCTGTCCATCTGCTCCTGTCCCGACCCAGGGCCCCCTGATCCTGGCCACCCCTGGGCAGTGCGGGGGGCAGTGGGTTACATCCTTCCCTCTCTCCGGGGAAGTCCTTCCTCAGGCTCCAGGGGCCTCTTGCCTGTGCAGGGTAGAGACAGGCTGCGGGGCAAGGGCTGGAGGGCCGCTGGGGAGGGTCCAGCTGGACTCAGACCTCAGCAGCCAGGTCGTCTCGCTATGGCAAGGGCTGTTCCAGGTCCCTGAGGAAGACTTTTGTAGTCAGGAAGCTGCCAGCAGGTTCGTTAGCCTGAAGGAAGATCTGTGTCCATTCTCAGTACTGTGTCTCAGTTCCTGGCTCTGGATCCCCCAGCGGCAGGTAGGAGATACCTAAGACAACTGCGTCTCTACTGAACATGGATTTTTTTCTGGTCATTAGTCTCTCAGTGAACGGTCTGACACTGGTACTGACATATGAGGCACTGTAATAGAGGTGTTATGTATCTGATATTATAGTCGTCAGGGGCAATTTGTAGGATGTGGGAGGATTGTGTAGTTTCTATGAAAATCCCACACTATTTCATGTTAGGGACATGAACCCCCCTGTAGGCTGTGGTACTGTGGGTGTCCTGGGGAAAGAGGCTCAGAAAAGTTCCTCAGAACGAGACCATGGCAGTGGGAAAAAGACTGTGTCCCAGGGGCCCCTTGCAGACACCGCAGGAGGGCTTTATTTCCAGGAGATGGAGAAAAAATTTGGCACGGGTTCTAAATGCTCCAAAAAAAAAGCAGTGTGGGAATCTCTTCCACGATGTTCCCAGGAAGAATTCAGCTTGTCTTTGTCATGGCCCCCATCCGGCTGCCCCTGCCCTGGCTCTTAGCCTGCAAACCCCAGAGGGCATGGTCCTCAGTGTCACGGTGGACCACCTACCTCCCTGGGCCAGAGTCCCATGGGGCTTCCAGGGCCCACAGACAGACACCACTGTCCTCCTGCGCTGTGAGGATGCGGCCCCAAGCACCTGTGTGTGTCCGGGGCCACCCCACCTGGCCACTCCTTCCCACATGGTTGGCCTCTTGGTCACCTCTGCCTCCTGTGACTCCTGGCCTGGCCTCCCCTCCCTGCTCTGGGCCTCAGCCTTGTGTGTTCTCCTGCCCTGGGGCCTGGTGTGCCCCACACCTGAGTTGTGGTTCCCGTGGCAGAACATGGCCTCTCAGTTTTGGAGTCAGACCTGGGCTTGAACCCTGAACCTGCCGTGTTCCATCCCATCTGTGGAGCCAGGAAAGCTGCCACCTTGTGCCTTCAAAACAATGGTCATGTTGATTCCCAGAGGGTCACCAGGAGAAATGGACCGGGCAAGGCATGATGGGAATTCGGGGCAGTGTGGATTTCCCTTCCCTTCACCTAGCAAACCTCCAGTCCTGCATAAACAAGTTTCTGGGTAAAAACCTGAGTCTCACTTGCTGCCAAGAGCCTGTGACAGTCTGATGGTCCTGCCTGGAGGCCTGATTTTTCCCGTGTGCATTGCTACATTTGATCCCAGCTGACTTGTCTGTGGTGCGTGCTCACACCAGGTGAGTTCTGGCATGCCCATGTGTAAGACGAGAGCCTCATCCATACTGCATGAGGTCTGTGCCAGGGAAACCCAATCCCCACTCATGCATAATCCACCTATTCTTGCGCTCCTCAGCCGATATTTTCCTGAGCTATCTTCAGGCCCTGTGGCCTCCTCAAGATCTCCAGAAACTCCATGATGCAACTTCACTTATTATTACATTTCCACCTGTGAAATATTTATGGGATGGAGCCTGCTTCCCAAGGACAGACTGAGAAAAGCTTCAGCTATGTTGTCCGAATCCCCAGCAGCGATGGGTTTGATGTCATGAACGTCGATGTGAAAATAGACACACACTGGATATTCCAGGATGCAGAGGATGGCAGTGGGGAGCAGGGACGTCTTCCGGAGGAAGTGGCAGGCAGCTCAGATGCAGACACTGCTGGACTCAGGAAACAGCTGGAGTCCTCGGAGCAGAAGAAGCCGCTGGCTGTGGTGGACAAGCACGTCCCTTCGGAGTCTGAGCTGAGGCGCCGGTACGTGTGCCATCACGGGCTGTTCTCTGTGTGCGTGACAAGTCTTGGGCCTCAGGGGTGCATGATGGGATCACATGAGGCCATCTCTCCACTGAGGGCCTGGCTTGCTGAGGGACTCAGCCCGTCGATGGCGGTCATCACTCTGGCCTCCTGCCCTTCCCGTCCCACACCTAAAGCTGCTTCCCAGCTCCTTGCTCCCTGGGTGCAGCCCCTGAGAGGCATGGGGAGGGTGGGTGGGGAAAGAGACTGGTGTCCCTGTCTGCAGTGTCTCCCCCAATCCCAGCAGCTGCTGGGTGGCATGGCTCCTGAGGTGCTGGTCTGGGTGGCCGTCGTGTCTGCCTTCTGCTTCTTCCCTTGTCCTCTGGTCTTTGTGCTAGGAGCTCGGCCTCGTCTCTACTTCCCTGGTGGGCCTCGGGGATGACCCAGGCTTTCCCAGCTGTTTCCTTCCTCTTTCTCACTCCTCTCTTCCTTTATCTGACCCCCCTTCCTTTTTTCTTTTATCCATTTCCTCCTTTCCTTCTGCTTTCCCTCCACCTCTTCTTCCTTCCCTCCTTATTCTCTTCTCTTCCCAGTTCTGGGGCCGGAACCCAAGGCCCGCACCTGCTAGACAAAGCACTCGGGGCTGATCCACCAGCAGCCTCAGTGACACCTTCACTCTCTCAGCCAGCAGAACAGGGCCCATAGTAGTGACCCAGCAAATGGACACCTGGGGTTTGTGTGGGACTCCCCTGTTTTCTGATACTTGCCTTTGTTTTAAAGGCAGCTCATTGACCATATTTACATATGGTCATGTAAAAATGTTCACACGAAGAAATCCACAAATCTGAAAAATTCTTGTTCTTTTGCTGTGTGACTGCCATTTGTTCATTCATGCATTCTGTACGGGGAGCTGTGGAGAAGCTGTGCTCCTGTGCCTGGCCTTGGGCTGTCGGAAGACACCCTGAAAATTCTGACCTCAAAGAATGTTTTTCTATGTATTTCTGGAGGCCAGAAGCCCAAGGTTGAGGGTGGCTCCTCCAGAGGCCCTGCTCCTTGACTGGCAGGTGCTGAGTCTCCTGACCGCATGTGCTCATCCCTCTGTGTGTCTGTCCCCTTCTCGGCTCCTTATGACACTGGGCACCTGGGAAAGGGCCACTCCAGTGATTTCTCTTGAACGTAGTCACCTCTTTGCCAGCTCTGCTCTGGGGTTGTTGAGATTGTGACTTCAACTTGTAGAATTTGAGAAGGACAGGAAGTCAGCCAAGAACATGTCTTGGGGTTGTGGGCAGCCCGGGGTGTAGACCCTTCTCCTCCTGAGGAGGAAGAGGAAAAAGCACAGGTCCAAGGAGGGAGGCCCCTGGAGGAGGAGACCTGTGAGGGGAACCCTTGGGAGAGGAGACCCCTGGGGGAGGAGACCCCTGGAGAAGAAGCCTTGCAGAAGGAAGGGGTGGACTCTGAAGGAGGAGACCCCTGGGGAAGGAACCCCTGGGGGAGGAACCCCTGGGAAAGGAGACCCCTGGGGGAGGAGACCCCTAGGGGAGGAGACCCCTGGGAAAGGAGACCCCTGGGGGAAGAGCCCTGGGGGAGGAGACCCCTGGGGAGGAACCCTGGGGGAGGAGACCCCTGGGGAGGAGACAGGGAGCCCCAGGGGTACCATGAGCTCAGGAGGAGGGTCTCTACCTTGGAGCCAGGCTGGGGGTTGTGGGCTGTGTTCTCAACCTCTCTGAAGACGGGTCACCCTCTTGTGGGAGACGGTCTAGGTTGGGAGGTCAGATTCATGGTGGCCGAGGGAGAAAAGACTCCCAGAGTCCCACAATGCATATGTGCCCTTATCTCCTCTCACAGGTAGGGAAACTGAGGCTGGGAGGGTGAAATCCATCACCCAGGGTCACCAACAGCACAATCCTGAAGGCAGATTTCAGCTCTGGCTTTAGTCAAGCCACAGGATAATAAAGGGTTGGTGATGCATTAGATTTACCTCAATGAATGAGTTAAAACTTTAAAGTACTTATTTTCAAAATAATGCATCAGGACTATTGAAAATTTGAGACAGAAAAACACACTCCTGGCTTCATAACAGGCCTCCCTGTGCATATTCATTTCCAGTCTTATCCTGGCCCCGGCCAGTGGGGCAGTGGCTCCTGTCCAGCGGCCTGTCCCCAGCAGGACCTGTGGCAGGATGTCTATGTTTCTTGTCCCTTTTTGTCACACTGCCTGTTGCTGTTTTGACACTTGTCATAATTTAATTGGTGAAAACATGACACCTCATTGCCAGCTCGTGTTCGTGGACATGTGCATCTCTGTGAGTGTCATAACAAATGACCACAGTGTATGTGGACTGTCACAGCTGGAGGTGCGAATTGGGCTCACATCGAGGTGTCCTGGGTCCCGTGGGGGGTCTGTCTCTGTGTGGTCCAGAATCCTGGCTCTTACACTGTGGGCTCTGGATTGTCATCCACTCTTCCTCCTGCCAGGTGTGTGGCTTCCCTCCCTGCAGCCAGCTGTCCTGTGCCCCTGTCAAGGGCCCTCTGTGCCTCCCGGGATGTTCCCAGTTCCCAGCCTGGACCTGGCCGCACTTGCAGTCCCTTTGCCCTTCGGAGGCTGTGTCTCATGGTCCAAGGGACCTCGACTGGGCTGCTGCATTGACAGGGCTACTCCAGTCACTCCTAGTGCAGCCCAGTGTCAGAGTTAACCTTGCCCCATACTTTCTGTTGATGGTTGGTTTAAAAAGCAGGAAAACCTCACTTTCCCCCTCCAGTTCCCACCGCGTCCTATTAGCAACCAGAAGGTTCCAGCCTGGCTGGGGCCTGGGAACAGGGCTGCTCTTCCGTTCTCTACACCAGGGGCTCAACCCCCCTTTGGTCACTTCGAGACCCTCCCTGTCCCGAGGACTGCGTCAGCACAGAAGTCACTTGTAAGGAATGTCCTTACAAGTCTGTGAGCGAGGTGTGGCTTTCTGTCTCCCAGACGATGATCCTGGGGTCACAGGTGAACAAGAGCAGTCAGAACCCCAGCTAGCGGAGGCCCGCGCCAGGAGCAGGGCCTTGGGAGCCGTGTGGTATGTGTGCATGTGTCAGGGTGTCCATCCTGCATGCGCAGGACCCCAGCCCAGACTCCAGAAGAATGGAGGGTTTACACCCTGGTTTCCTGATGCCCTCAGGGGCCTGGGGAGGAGGGTGTAGCCCCCTGGGGCGGCTGCTCCCCACTGCTGGACAGACTGCCCACCATACATGCTCTGCTCACTTGGAAGTATGAGGGATACTGGGATGATTTTCTTCTCACTGCAGCCTTTCCCTAAATTCTGACCATCTTATTAGTGGAGATTCATGTGATGATAGCTGAAGGGGAGGCAATACAGCAGGAGGTCAGATAGCCTGGACTCTGCACTGCTGTGTGATTTGGGGAAACTGCCTGGCCTCTCTGATCCTCAGTTTGCTCCCTGGGAGGTGGGTACAGTTATCCCCCCTCCTCATTAGGCTGGTAATGTCAGGATTAATTGAAGGAAACATAGATAAAGCTCTCAACCCATCTGGGCCCCCGCAGCTGCTCTTAATGTCATGAAGGTGGGATTATTGGCCAGGGTAAGAGACTTAGGTTCTGACACCTAGAACCTTATTTATTAATCCAGAGGTGGCCTTGAAGCACTGGAGAGAATCTTTAACATGACAGGGGTGATGTTTTTAAAAACATGATTTGTCAGGGTGTTGGATTGGCTACATGATGAAGAGCCGAGGCCCTGGTCACATCAGCCTGTCCTGAGCAGCACCCCTGCTTCTGGCCGTAGGATCCAGGAGCTAGAGTTGGCTGAGAGGAAGCTGCTGTGGAGGGTGGACACGCTGGGCGCCCGAGTGGTCCAGGAACGCAGTGCAGCACTCCGCACCCATCAGCAGCTGCAGGCACTGCAGGCCGAGCTGGCCAGCCGGGTATGTGTCCCCAAGTCCCTCCCTCCTCGGCTTTGTTCCCATCACAGCTGTGCAGCCTCACGAGCCCTGGGACAGTGGGGTGGTACAGCACCTGCAGCCCTGAGGTCCATCTTAGAGGCTCAGTGGACCCACGGGAGATGGTGGTGCTGGTCCTTGTCCTCAGTAGTGACAGAAACAAAAGCTCTACAAGTGGCTCCTGGTGAGCTCAGTGTGGTGATGCATGACTACAAGTTCAGTTCTTGGGAGGCCAAAGCAGGAGGCTCACCATGAGTGCAAGTTCAGCCTGCTACACAGTGAGACTCTCAAAAAACCAGAGCTAAAACAAACATAAAACCTGGGGCTGGGGCCTGGGAAGGGCATGTGGGCACAGCATGCACCGAGGTTTGACAGGCAGTGGGGTGAGGCAGTTGGTGGGGCCGAAGGCAGAGGGGGTGTCAGGGCAAGAGGCTGCCAGCAGCAACACCTTCTGAAGGTCAGGGAGTGGACTCTAGGGGACACTCATGGGAAGATGGTCATTGTAATTGCATGGGGAAAGCAGTGGCAGAGAGAGCAGCAGCCCGGAGGGGTCCATGGAGCACCAGGTTGAGGATAGCTCTGCCACCAAACTGGTGACCTTGGGTCCTAATTTTCTCATTTGTGAAGTGGGAACAATATGTACCAGCCCCGCCATGTTGTTGCATGGCTTGGGTCGATGCAGGTAAGACACTGTCAGGACAGTCACTTAAAAAACATGATTTCCTTTTCCTTGGCCATCACTGAAGCCATCAGGGAGAGGCAGTAGGGCCAGAGGATAGGCCACTTTGGGGAAGTTATGTGGAGCCAGGAAGGATCAGGCTGCAGGGTGGTACATGTGGTGCTCAGGGTCCCCCCAGGTCTGCTTGATTAGCTGATGGCTCTCTGGAGTGCACCCCACACTGCTGCACCCATCAGCAGTCTGTGAGATGGCTTTCATGGGCGTGGTCAGCACTC